>CAODLS010140214.1:5000-10022 GCA_948243855.1 Flueggea neowawraea | reverse complement strand
CATGTATGTTTATGAATGTCATAAAATTAGTCACGACTTCCAACAATACGTAAAGCACATAATGTGTTCACTCACAAGACAAAGAAAGTTTGAGTCTCCTAGCTCGACTCTCGAGCCTCCCCATTTTCCTTCTCACCTAATACACAAATTCACACAATCTCCTTTTAATATAGAATGCATATGTACCATTATATGCATACGATTCATAAATGATGCATGTTCCACTGTCGACACTTCTAATATGTACTTATACATGCAATTTAGTATGAATTAAGATATTGTAATATTTTTTATACCACTCTTATAGGCGTCTAATATTCAACTGCAGTTGACGGAATGCAAATCAAGCCTATTTACACATTCTGACCAGTTTGCATTATCCTCTCACGTCAATAATAAATGCACTCATTCTATCCTCAAATTTAAACCACATATAAAACACACATAAGGCTTTAATCACACCAAAAATCAGACTCTACGTTGCTCAAATGAGGTATATGCGCAAATATCAAACTATAGCTTCTGTACAGGATTTTCAAGTTAGACTTGTTTACACTTATTTGTATCCACTGTCTGTTTTACTCATACTTAGACTCTGAAAATTTACAAAGATATACTCGATACAAAAATAAACAACTCTCATGTTTTACACTTTGAATACATCTGTCTCTATATACCTCAAAACATAGATGCAAATACAGGCTGAAAACTAGACGCAAACATAATAATGTTCCAATTTATATGAGTTTATGCTTAATTTGAGTTCTAATTCATTTATTCAACATTAAAACCTATAAATACATATATTAATGAATAGTAAGAAGATAAGAATGGAGAAAATCATTTACTTTTATATCTTAATTACATTTCGCCTGACATCACTGTCATCTAGAAGGAGCTCTCTATGTGCTAAAGTATCTCAAAAGAAGCCTACATCGTGGTCTCTTCTAGAGGTGTTGTCGGTTCCGATTTGTGAAATGTGAGAACCGAAATCAAACCGTGGTTTTTAAGGTTTGGTCCGGTTTCTATTCGGTTTGGTTTCGGTTCCGATTTTGATCGGTTTAATCTCCTATTCAACCGCCGGTTCGGTTTTGGTTTGGTTCCCTCTCTTTTTTTCGAAATTTTATTTTTAATCTGTTATTTTATCCCGTCAATTTTTTTCCGATTTGTAAATTTTGTTATATTTAATAATTAACTATATTACCAATAATACATTATATTCTAAATATTTTTGTTAATAATTTTCAAACAAATTAATTATTCTACTAGTAATTAAATCACATAATTTTAAACAAAATTAGAAAAAAAAAAACTCATTAAATTTTATTAGATGCCCTCACTTGTGGCGGAAAAATACCGTGGTTACAATACCAAATTTAATTATACAATATAACTATACAACAATTAACAATACATGATAAATTAAAATATAAGTAAAAAAGGATAAAAAAACTAGAAACTTAAAATGATAAATTAAATTAGAAATTTTCTTTAAAATGAATTTTAAAAATATCAGAACTAGAAACTCTTTCTCCCGCTCCCCCCTCATCTCCTTGGGTGGGAATTTGTTGAGTTTGACTCTCTTGAGTTCCAATATTTTGAGCTTCAAAACTTTCAAAATTTCTATTTCCACCAAAATTTTTCATTACTCTAAAATAAATATGCAAATATTAATTAGATGTAATGAAATAACAAAATAAATAAATTAAACTATAGTAAAAAAGTAGAAGAAATTTGAAAAATGTAATTGCAAAAAATAACTTTAAGAAATATAGAAAACGTAATTGCAATAATAAAATGTATAAATAATTAATAAGAACAATTTATAGCAAAATGAATTTTTGAGAGAGTGAGAGTGTAGAAGAGATTGAGAGAGAAGAAATTGTGTAAAATTGGTAAGAATAGGGTGGGAGTATTTATAGAGTTAAAAAAATAAAAACAAAAAAAACAAAAAAGGAAAAAGAAGAAAATAATTTTTTGAACCGCTGGCTCAAACCGGCAGTTCGACGGTTTCTAAAAGTGTGAAACGGAACCTAAACCGCAACCCCCCGATTTTGGTCGGCCGATTCCGGTTCTGGTTTTGACCGGTCCGATTTCGGTTCAGTTCCACGATTTCGGTTCCAATTTTACAACTCTAGTCTTATGGGCTAAAATAGTATTTGGCACTATAAGGGTTAAAAACTGAAACTAGTTGACCAACTGTCTTGGATAATTGGATCCACTCATCTTAATACTCAAATCATAATAAAGCTGATCAATAAGTTGGATCATAGTACAGTATACTACAAGAGTATGATCAACATTCTCATAATTCAATAATCTATCATATCTCATTGTAGGTGTATATCATCACAAATCAACCATTTAGTTCATTTGATATTTATTATCTAGATGACTTTATGCAGTGCATAAATGTCAAGGAAATCAATATTATGCATGTCATTTGATACTGAAAACAATTTAAAATAACTTGTACTACTTCCTTTTTTATATGAAAATCATTATTTGTATAATCCATACTTTTCACAGAAAACATACATAGATGTACATTTGAAATAACCTAAGTTGCATATATGTCCATTCATCTGGTTGAGATAAGGAACAATCCTAAACTCAGTTAGCTGAAGTACCATCGGTGTTTGGTGGCGATACTAAATTTCCTTATATTAAGAGAATTAAAGAATAAAAATATAAGAATTTGACTTATGATAAGAGTTCAAATCAAACAATGACACTTATAACATTAGACTAAGACACAAACAAATTGAATCTGTACTTCCCTCCTTAGTCTACCAACCTACTATCAGTTGCTAATTCTCTTCTCATATCCATTCTTTTTCCTTCACCTATCCAAAGTCTCCCTTATCATTTTGGTTATCCTTGTCAACAACAATCGTAACAACTTCACATAATTAACCATTTATTAACTTCATATTAGCATCTCAATCTAGTCATCATCATCAACATCAAACATTCATAATAAATTCTCACCATATAATCCACAATAAATCCATAATAAATTACAAATTACTTCAACTCCTTTAAATCTCATCTTACCCACTGAAAATTAGTCTCAAATTATTGAAATTAACTGCTGGAATCAGAAGGAAGTCTTGTCGAAAGGTCGCTGGAGTATTGCCAGCCAATCACTGGAATCGCGTCGGAACATTTAACCACCAACACAAATTTGTAGGCCTTGACGAGAGGAGTTCAGTGGTGGCAACCTAGCATTTAAATTCCTTCCCGTTTGCCGAAAAACTAAAGAAAACAACCGCAACTTATCTATTCAACGCTGCTGAATTTCGGTAGTCTCATATGACATCACCGGTCTTGAATAAAAGAGGAAGTGAAAAAGAACAAGGAGCTTTTTTCGGTTCATCAATGGATATTTAGAACCCAAGTTATGGCATTTAGAAGTTTCCTTCCTCTTTTCTTCCTCTCTCTCTCTATCCCCTTCTCTTTTTCTTTTCCTTGTTATTTTTGTTGACTTCCAACCTACACATCTGCCATCCTTTTTAATTCCTTCTTTTCTTTTCTTTTATTTGCAATCCTACACACCATTTCCCTTTATATTTTTCAAAATTACCATAATAACAATTAAAATTTCAATTTAACCATACTTAATTAAATAATAACTCTCCAAATCATTTATTTGTCACTTCTAGGATTTAGTCATATACTCTCTAATGCAAAAGCGTTGTTTCCTAATAATCCAACATTTAGAAAGAAAAGGAATTATAGATTTCAGGTGTTACAATTTCTACCCCACTTAAAGAAATTTCTTCTGCGAAATTTACATACCTTGTTTAGGAAACAAATAAGTATATTGTATTCTCATATCATCCTCTCTTTCCTATGTCACTTCTTTGTTTATTTTTTTCTCCATAAGAGTTTCACTAGTGATATTACCTTATTTCTGAAGACCTTTTGCTTTGTGCCAATGATTTCTATTAGTTCTTTTTCATATGTCAAATCTTCTCTTAACTCAATTGGTTGCTCCTGTAGAATGTGTGAAGGATTTGACCTATACCTCCTCAACATGGATACATGGAAAACATCTTGGATCTTTGATAAATCTGGGGTAAGGCTAATTGATACGCCACTGGCCTGATTCTTTCAATAACTTCATATGAGCTTATAAATCTCGGACTCAGCTTCCCTCTTTTTTCCAACCCTCAATACTCCTTTCCATAGAGAGATTTTGAAAAGGTCTTTTTCTCACACTCCTTACTCAATATCCTTTCTTTTCAAATCTGCATAGCTCTTCTATCAGTGTTGCGCTGCCTTTAAGTTTTCTTCATAATATGAATCTTTTTCTATTTTCATTTACACAAGTTTTGGATCTAACAATTTCTTTTCTCCCAAAAATACCACTCTAAGTAACCAAAATTTGCATTTGCTTGACTTAGCATACAACTACTTCTCTTTCAAACTCTGTAATACTACCATCAGATGTTCTAAGTGCTCTTCCTTACTCTGAGGATACACTAGTATATCATTAATAAAAACAATTCCATATTGATCTGTAATCTAACTCATAACTGTAAGTACTTATACTACCCATAACTAATTTCTAAGAATTTAAGACCTTAAGATGTCATCTCTCTACTGTACAACCAAATAACCATTTCGAGTGTTAAAATTTTAATCCAAATACCACTGCAACATACAAAAAGGTTTGACCATTTCTTAATTTCCAAAATAGTTCAAACTTACTCTCCATACTCACCAATAATATTTAAAGCCTTGTATTCCCTTTTCAAACTTCTAATCAATTCCTCCATCGTCATAATTACTACATTAATTGTATCTCCAATCTCTTGATATTAAATCATGTATCTTAAGGATTATCATAGTTCTCTATTTCTTCTCCAAATGGACTAAAGATTGTAATTCACATTAATAGAAAATGTTATTACCATTCTCTAACTGCACAATGTTATTCATCGACATAATTTTTTGCTTGTTCAACATTTACTAAAATAAGATCAAGATTGTAACATCCCTCACAATTCGCACGTG
>CAODLS010140163.1:0-11546 GCA_948243855.1 Flueggea neowawraea | reverse complement strand
CACGATACTTAGGGAAACATGTTTTCATGAAATTCTAGTATGGATCAATAACTTCAACCAATATTGGTGATAAGAATCATAATCTCTTATGAAGTAAGTGAACCTTTATCACATATGCATGCTTATGCACAATTATTTTATTCTCTGTACAACCTCCACAATCCCAAAATACTCATTTTGGGATTTGTGTAAATTTTTTCTTAATTTTCACTTCCTTTGATGCAACATGGTTTTACATCATTCTCATATTCGTAATAAATTATAAATAAAACGGGTATATACGCACTAGCGTATTCTCCAAATAATTAAAATCTTATTTCAATTATCTAAATGAGAACCATATTTGCATGTTTTTAAAATAAATTATTTTGAAAACTAATTTTCAAAATAATTTTTGGAAGAAAACACATTTTTCATAATTTTTACACCACTTTTAATATCCAAATAATTTGGAAAAAATAGTTTTGGAACTCAAAAAATTGTGAAAAATAAATCAAAAATTCCAGAAAAATCCAAAGTTTAATTTTGCCGAAAATTATACAAATTTAGAGGTCGTGACATGTGTCACGCGCCACATGTCCATCCCACGGGCGATCACGTGCCGATCGTGCAAGACAGGAGCGACTCCAAAATGTCGCCACGTGTCGCAGTCGCGTGGAGACACGTGTCATTCTGACACGTGTCACAATGTCATTGGTCCAAAATCTGATTATGTGACTGACACGTGTCATTGTGAAGTGTGTGACGCGTAGCTGTAGTGTCACGCATCATAGTGACGTGGATGCCACGTAGCGATAATGACACTTGGCAGATTCTCATTAGTCCATATGGCGTGACTATTCAAAATTTATTCTGGAAGCTTTCGCCACGTGTTGACTTTTGATTAGGCCACATGTCGCATATGACACGTGTCGAGCAGTGATTGGTTGCTGACAATAGTTTCATATGGTCCGCATGTGACACGTGTTGATCGATGAGTGGTCCACGTCTCGGTCTACTTTGACCGTATTATTGCTCCGCCAAGTATAGCGTTCTGAGTGGGCCGTGTGGACAAATCACAACTCGCCACGTCATCATTTTTATCAGATGAAAAATTCATCTGTAAGCTTCTCACTCAGTATTTTTTGATCGGGTTTTCGTCGATTTGACGACCTTCCCGATAGAATTTTGCAACAAAACTTGGGTAACTAATGTTTTTGAGGTCGCTGATCTCAAATCTTTTATCAAAATTTTGAATTTTCATATTCGAAAGGACTCGAACCAAAAACGACGTTCCGAACAAAAAGTCGAATACAATAAATTCACAGTAGATATTACAAACAAAGACCAACAAGAATTTTGAATCATAATCCAAAATTCGTTCTCCGTTCTAATACCACTGAAGGAGTCTAGCTACCGGTTTAACAGATAAATAGTATAATAAAGTAGGTTCGAGTTACCTACCTCGATTCCTTCGGAAGCTCGATCCAACCAGCAGCGGAAGACAAAGGTCAGGATCGGATCGATGTTGATCCCACGAGCAAACCACGGTTGTTTGGCGACGGAAGTGCTGGTCTATTCCGGTTCACACCTTGACCGACCGAGTTCGGTTCACCCGTCATGGACGTATCGCTTTTTCCAACAGAAATTATATGGGATTGAGATGCCAATTTTTCTCAAATGAATTGAACTCAATTCTATTTATATTTCTAGAGAGGAAAAAATTGCCAAATCAATATATCAGAATCATAACATGTATAAATATACGGATATTAAAAAAATTAGATAGTTTTACCCACTTTTTTATTCGTAAATACTTATAAGCCCTTTTGATAATTATCTTAAATAGATTTAAAAATTGAATTAGTATTAAAAAGTTGTTATAGAGTTACATATATCCACAACTACCCGTATTATATAGATAATTTGTAATTATCTCAACAAAAAATATTATCTCAATAAAAAATTTAAACTTTATCTGTACCAAAAAATCTAATAATTCATAATTATTTCAAAAAATTATCTATTTTGAAAAATCGATCTTATTTTCAAATTTACTCTTTATCACAATAATTTAAAATTTAATATTATTATCGTATTATTATCATATTCTACTTTATATATAATTTAATGAACTTCAAGAATGAGTTCCAGTCACATTATAAATTTCAGGTATGAGTTCATAGCTGCAGAGGTCTTGTTTTTATATAAATTTTATTTTATTTATTTTTTTATTCATTCGAAATTATTTTAATATATATATTTTACACTTGTATGCTCCAAGTTCTTTTGTACTGATCTGTACGAGGACGAGATTCATATTACGACGTAGGGACGGATGCAGAACTATATTACTTACTCTATTACTCTTCTCCAGGTTCCTTTTTTTGTTTATCTTTGTGTCTGTATATTAATTGTGAGAAGAAATCTGAAACAATGTGTTTTGTGTTTTGCATAGAAGAAAGAATCAAGTGAAATCTCTCTCAAGGCTATGAGAAATGCCATAAACAAGACTGTAATGATTATCGAATTGATTAAGGTACTGTTTTAGTTTTTAATTATTTTTCCTTTAATTACTGTCTGGAAAGAAAAATATGAATTTTTAATGTGTTTTTTAATTATCAAAGAAGAATTGGAGGTCTTCATCAAAATATGACTATTGGTTCAACAAATATATAGTTGACATGTGGAACCATTGGAGGAAGTACTTCTTTAAGAGAGTTTGATTGAGCTGTATTAAATGTGTAATTTGATCTGTTGTGCAGTTAAAACTTTAATTTTTTTTTGTTATATAGATTAGAGACTACTCGTCATGTATCAATTATGACTATTACTTTATCTAATAAGGAACTTGATAAGTCCTCCACTTGATATGTTTTGAAATTTACGTTTTTGTGGCATTTAAGATTCATCTGTCTAATATTTGTTTGTTTTAAATGACTTTTTAATTTAATATATTGTTGTGCTTGTTGTTCTACGAGTCTTACATCAAAAGAAGATAATGATGATCCTTTGGTCTTTATAATAAAATAAGACAAGTTATTAAGATTTTTATTACGTGATGGTCTTATTGAATAACGCATTATTAATTTAATGTAAATAAAAAAATTATTACCTATTTTATAAATATATAAAATTTTTATTTTTATCAAAATTAAATTAAAATAATATTTTAAATATAATTATTTAATAATTTAATAAAAATATATATTACATGTGGCGCACGTGTAAAAAGAATTAGTATATATATATATATAATATTATATTTTATATATTTTTCTTTAGCTGATAGTCATCACCGGAGGTTTCTGGAATCAGGCTCGATATGTTCTCTCAATCTTCGGACTCTAGCAAGATCAGTGTTATCTCCATGGCTTCTGCTTCATACATGCTTGCAGTTCCAGTGGAGGCATCAAATCAGCCGAAAATATCGGTACGGAACCCATCTAATTGTGCTTCCCCATCGTTATCATCTTCCGTTAGTTCTCCGTCTTCTTTGGCTTTCACTTCTTCTTCTCTTCGCTGCAAGGCTCGTAGGCTCTCTGTACATCCCAGACTACGTAGAATTAGACATAAAGGTAATTATTTTTTCTCTTTTTTTTTTATCATATATACTCTTTTACATGACATTTCTGACTTACATGAAGACACAGAGAAATATAATCAATTTTATGCTTATTCAATTTGATGAAATTCCAATTTAAATTGGCCCATCAATGTGCAATTTCAAAGCTTTTTAATTTATGGCAATCGGTATTTGTTGTTAATAGCCAAGGCAAAACCGCAAGAATCTGAAGCGAGTTCAGCTGCAGATGCCTTTCCTCAATTTAAGCATTTGCTTCTGCCTATCACCGACAGTAATCCCTATCTTTCTGAAGGAACCAGACAGGTTAGATTCCTTAAATTACTTATTTTTCTTCACGCCGTACATTAATCGATTAATTATACTTGAGAAGGTACTCTTTGGGTATGTATTGAAGGTAATGATTTGCTGGAAGTTGGACCACTGGATCTGATTGTTGTTGTTACCATAATGTGTGAGCGGTGTTGTACTTTGATCTTTGAATATTATGTGCTGATAAGATTGTATTAGTGCCCTTGGGGCTTGGTCGATTGCTATGCTTTCCCAAGCTAATTTGGTTTACAAGCATATTTCGTGATTCTTTCGTTTTTTAGTGTGATAGTACATTCTCTAATTTGTTGCTCTGCAGGCTGCTGCTACTGCCGCTGCATTGGCAAAGAAATATGAGGCTGATATTACAGTTGTCGGTAAGCTTAATAGCATAATTTTTACTATTATTTGATCTCAGTAATGTGTTGGGGGCTAAATTCTAGAGCCATCTTTTTCCTTTTACAGACCCTTTATAAACAAATGGAATGTAAACCTTTACATTCATTGCAGTGATTGACGAGAAGCAGAAAGAATCATTGCCGTAGCATGAAACCCAAATGTCTAGTATCCACTGGCATCTATCTGAAGGTTTGTCATGCACGGCTTTTGCCGATTTGGCTAGTTTTATGTTCTGTTTATCAATTAAGGGCATGTCATGTAATTTTGTACACTTTGCTCTGTGACTGAGGCATGTGTTTAATGACAGTGCTAATTACCAATATCACACTATTTAGTTTAATTTCAAATGAATCATGGCACATGCCTAACTAATTCATGAACAAAGGATCTGCTTTTTCAGGGGGAAAGGTAGAAAAAATGTAGACTGCTATTTGGAAGGAAACTAAATATAATTTAGCAGCAACACGATCATTAAATATTGAAACTTAAGACTGAAAAAATGATGGATTTTAGGTGACATGACGTTATAATTTTCATCCAGAATTTTGTGGTTATTTAAATTGTGATGAGGGATTTCTGATTTGGTAATAATCTGAAATGGCATGTTTTTTATTTGCAAACCTGTAATGTTGCAATACGCAGGTGGATTTCAAGAATTCAAGTTATTAGAGCGACTTGGGGAGGGGACCAAACCCACTGCAATCATCGGAGAGGTTGCTGATGACCTAAACATGGATTTGGTAGTCTTAAGTAAGGAGGCAATTCGTTCCAAGCATGTGGATGCCAACCTCCTTGCTGAGTTTATTCCATGTCCTGTCTTACTTTTGCCATTGTGAAGTCTGGCTTTTCCAAGAGGAAACCAAAACTGAACCATTTCCAAGTTTGCAACCGTTGTCTGTAAAAAAAGGGAAAAAAGAGTTGCAACTGTCTCGAGTTTCTTTTACTGATGAGCTCTTGGTTTCAGGCTGTTGAGGAATTTGATTCGCTAAACAGACTTGTATAGTCACTTGAATCCATGCAAAACGGATCTGAGCCCAAATTCGTGACATTAACTTGTGTTTCTGCCATGAAAATTTGAAATGCTTTTTCCTTTTTTGAAGGAGAGATTTGAAATGCTGTTATTTTTTCCTTTGTGTATTTGTTTGTGTTAGATGGTTAATTGGTTTAGCAATTGGTCTCATTTATATAACAATAAAATGCGTAAACTAATTAAGGGTAATTGGTCATATAAACAATGCAGCAACATGGTAAAAGAATTCCATAAATTGGACAAATCGAATAAGCTATAGTGAGATCAAATTTGAGTTTTAAATCTTTAAAACACAGAATGGAGTCTCTTCATTTGTGGGTGCGGAATGATCCAAGAGCTTTGGCGGCCACTTGTCTTATCACAAACATGTGATACATAGCTGCTGCCAGTTATCCAACAAGAGGACCAACCCAGAAAATCCACTGTCAACCACATTGAGACACAAAAATGTTAGTAACACTTTTGAGATTTGACTGATCCGATATGACGTAGCAGACCTTAGAACAGGGGCACAATCATGAAAAATGGGCGAACCTGATCATCCCACGCATTCTGATGGTTGAAAATCACAGCAGCATCTAAGCTTCTAGCCGGATTGATGCTGGTGCCAGTGATGGGGATAGTGGCCAAATGTACCACGAACACAGCAAACCCAATAGGCAAAGGAGCCAAAACCTAAAACACGTGCAATTTCGTGTTAATCACAATGTAATCGTACATATTTTACATGACATAATTACACCCCGACTTTCCATCAAAACCGCATGCATGTATTTTCAGAGCCGCTTATTGTTGTCCTAAGATCCAAATTAAGTGATAAACTATGCGGATGCTAACTTTAGAAGGCAAAATATGAAGGACTAACTCACAGGAACGTGCGAGTCGCGTGCTTTACGTTTTGGGTCGGTGGCGGAGAAAACGGTATAGACAAGGACGAAGGTGCCAATAATCTCAGCTCCCAAAGCCGTACCCTTCGAGTGACCCGGTGCAACTGTGTTGGCACCACCACCTAGCATGTCATAGTTATGTCTCATTGTTGCCTTCACCAAGCCTGCGCCACAGATTGCTCCCAAGCACTGCGACACCATGTACGCCAATGGTCGGATTAGCGTCAACTTTCTCGCCAGTAACAACCCGAAAGTCACAGCTGGGTTGATGTGTCCACCTGCATTTTGGTTACGTAACATAGTTATAACCAGATTTTACCCATCACTTATCAGCTTAAATTTTTAGACGGAACTATTTCTGATATGATAAGAACAGCATATGATCAAATTACTGATAATTTTAAATCAGGAAATTCCCAAATGATCGTCTTAATTTACAAGAAAATTTTGTTCAATCAATGCATGATATACTGTACCAGAGATTCCGGCACTGCAATAAACAAGGACAAAAATCATGCCACCAAAAGTCCAAGAAACGCCAAGAAAACCAACACCGTAACTTGGGTCGGACCCAGCAAGAGACTGCTGCTTGTAACCAATGACAGCGGCCAAGGAGATGTAAAGGAAGAGAAGGGTAGCGACGAACTCGGAAATGGAAGCCCTGTAGAAGGACCAACGTTTAAGTTCTGCCATGTCTAACAGAGGAGCTGGTGGTGGCTCCACATAATCCTTTCCATTGTTGGATTGTCCATCTTGGGGTCTCACTTCCGTCTCCATTTTGTTTGTATATTTATTCTGATCAGTTTTATGTGTTCTTTTGATGTGTTTTTATGTTGGAAATGTTAACCAGTGTTTGCCCTGCAAGGGACAAAAATTTCCTACAACTCTTTGGCAACAGCAGCTCCTGTTGGACCCTCTAAGAATCTGCCACGTTTTGTTATTATCATTAACTTGGTATTTTGTCAAACATAAATCTAAGACACGTCAGAAAAATTAACTTCCGTTACATGATGTGTTGGTTTCCAATACACGGCGCACTTTATACATGATCAAAAACACCTCAAACTATACAGGTGCATGTCAAAAAAAAAGAAAAATGTAATACTATAGAGGAAACCCAATACTATATTAGAAATACTTGTATTATATGGATTTTTTTTGCTATTTCATTAGTATGACGATAAAAAAAAACCTAGTATTTTAATTTAAATACACTTCCTCAGTGATTATTTTCTACTAAACATTTTCGGCCATAATGAATATAGGTTTGGGGTAAGAATTCCTAATATGTTTTTAATATACAAAATTGTGTATTTTTTCTATTGTTTTTATTTTAAAAAAAAAAGTACTGATTGAATATAATATATTTTTTATTTTTTATTTTTATTTTATAAATTGAGAATATATTCAATAAATTCAAACGTTGAAGTGAAAGAAAATGATATTGGATTGTGGGCATTTTTGAAAGAAAATGATATTGGATTGTGGGCATTTTGACTCCATGATTATATTAGTGTGTTTACACTGCAGCAAGATTTTAATTCTTGTTTACATTGCGCTACTAACGGTAACAGAAGTTAATTTTTCTGACGCGTCTTAAATTTATGTCTGACAAAATACCAAGTTAATAATAATAACTAAACGTGGCAGATTCTTAGAGGGTGCAACAGGAGCTGCTGTTGCCAAAGAGTTGTAAGAAATTTGTGTCCCCCTGCAAGTGAAACAAAACGTATATGTGGAGATCGAACATTAGGAGGATCCGGCGGGGACGCCACGTGGCAGTGCCGTTAATGACCTTTAATTTCTTTCCTCTTTTTTCTCTTTTTCGGGCTTCACACAGCCAAACATTTGTATATGCTCTAGATGAATCAAATACACCTTCTGAATATTTGGAGATATGTTATATATGTTACCATAAATTGATGCAAAATGGTTAAAAGGGAATTATGAAAATTAATATATAATATATGTCTTTCTTTGAGGTAAATTTGACAGAAGTAAATTATATAGTAAAAAATATAAAGGAGACATTTTTTTAAAAGTAGCTGAATTTTATATGAAATCAATCTATTCTAAACAAATATCTTGATAATGTTTGATGAGTTTTATTCTAATTTGTATACAGTTGGTGTCTTTATTCAAAAACCCCACTATTAGATCATTGTTTTGTTACATAACCTTAATTAAGCACCTTGTATGAATTTCAAAAAAAAAAAAATGAAGCACCTGATATGATGAGTCATGTAGCTGTTGATGAAGGGACAACAATGATGTTGCGGATCGTGTTTGATTTTGGGTATGTATGTATTCAGATTCTAGGCCCAACGGCCGCACGTTTGTCATGGTGCTAATTATACAGTAAGTCAATTTTTGTTTCATATTTTTTAAAAATAACATCATATGTTTAAATACTACAGCAACGTCATTTTTTAAGTTCAGTTTTTAAGAATATCATAATTTTGAAACAAGGTTTTAAAAATGCCAAATTATTTTAAAAATGCCAAATTATTTTTAATATAAATTTTATTTTTTTGTTTAATTTTTGGATTTTTTTATCTCTCTTCAATTTTCTCTCACTTCAATTTCTCTCTCACTCTCTCTCCACCCTAAACTCTTGCCAGTAGCCACTACCCAAACCCTAGTTACCCCACGCCTCTCTCCCTTCTGCCACCACACCTCCTCTCTCTCTCTTCCGTGTGCTCCCCACCCCCACAACCTTTCTCTGTCTTCCACCACTCATCTTCGCCGATATGTCTTTGTGTTCTCTCCTCCACTGCTCCTCTCCATCGATTTCTCTCTCTCTCTCTCTTTCTCTCTCTCTTCTTTCCCTTTTTACAAAACTAGCCCTACCTTTGATTACTTTTACAAAAATGCCACTGGTTTAGATTTGTTTTGTTTGTTTTTTAATGTTGTCGCACTTGTTGTTTTAAAATTCATTTTATCATTTAAAAAACCATTGTGAACCGTTTAAAATTATTCACAATGGTTCACAACAATGTAAACTATTTTTGTGAACCATTGTGAATGTCGAAAAAAATAGAATTAAAAAACTGTACACTCTATTTTGTGAACCGTTTAAAATGATTCATAATAATGTACTATATATTGTCCACTATTGTGAACCATTGTGAATCTCAAAATTGACCCTAATTTCTACAAAAAATGCTACTGGTTTTAGATTTAATTGTGTTTATTTAATTTGTTTCTATTGCAGTTAGGAACCGTTGTAAACTGTTGTGAACCATTGTGAACGTCAAAATCGACCCTGAAAAAAAAAATTTGAGGGTAAAATTCGTTTAAAATTTCTTAAATAATATTTAAAAGATTTCATTTAGACTTTTTAAAAAATAAGAATTATGTGAACCATTGTGAACCTTTAAAAATATGTATTGTGTAAACAAAAAAAACTACCACACATGTGAACTATTGTGAACCAAAAAAATTGATAAAATTATTTTTTTTTAAGAAAATAATTAAATAAAAAGTATTTACACTTTTTTGAAAAATATAATCTATGTATTCTATATGTGAACTATTGTGAACCGTTGTGAACCAAAAAAATAAAATCTAGACTAAAAATATTTTTATTTAAAAATATATAATTTCTCATGAAAAATCAATTTCTCGCAAAAAAATCAATTTTTTGCAAAAATTCGGCAATTTCTATTATGCTTTTCCAAAATGGCATTTTGGATATTGGTCTCTTCTTTATTTCTATTTTTAGAAACAAATTTCCTGTTGTGACAATTAAAAAGTGACATTTTATTTTAGTATAAATTCTATTTTTCCGTTTGTCATGCTAGTTTTCTAGCGAGAACATGTTTTGGAAACAGGCCCGTAGACACTTGGTTATGTAGCTGTCTTACTCGCCTCTCAGGTCAAGGCATCAGAAAGGAAAGAACAAAAAAATGTTTCGAGTTAGATAACAGGTTGCAGGATTAGATGCCCAGGCAATGCATCCTGTGTTGGTCTATTTTTAAACTTGATTGTCCAAGAAGTTACACACTGATCTTGTGATGAAAAAGAAAACGGGTCATTCTATAAGTGCGCTAATACCAAACCAACCCAGACAGAATTGTTTCATCTGATGCTTCTATTTTGTTGAAATATCCACTCGTTGTACTGATTTTTTTTGCTGTTTAATACTTTCACAAATACACAATTTTTGCCTCTTGAAACTAGTCCAAATAGTTAAATACATGAGTTATCAAACATGAGTTTGCGTAAAGTTATGTTGAAAAAAAAAAGGAATACACAAATCTTTTTATATGGTGCTCATGATATATTCCAAGTCCTAATATCCGTTTAGGAATTTTCGGCGTATGCATTGACCAGAAGTAGCAGGAAGAAATATGTTGTTTGGTAATTACATTGACGTTTGTTTTGTACTATCTCCAAGAGCAAACAAACAATTTTGATGTCTTGATTTATACATGCAAGCACCGTACAATGTATATATTGCATACATTCATTTCATTTCATCAATTCTGGGCTATGCATTTTGCAGTTCTAAGATCACCCACAACGGGGGAAGTTCTCCCGTTCAATGCGCCCATGTCAGCATCCACTGCTATTGGATAGTGTATGCTGACACCATGGGGAAGGCGCAAACTTTTTGCATGGTTTATGGGGTCCATCTGTCGAACTAGCCACTGTCCCCCTTTTTTTTTCAAACGGTCATTTGACCGTTAGTGATTAATTCTCCAACAGTCCCTTGCCTTTGTTTTTTCTCACTCTTTCACTTATAAATACCCAATTTCATTTCAACATATTTTTTACACATAATCTTAATTATATTTTTCTCTCTTCTAATCAAACACACATAATATCTATTATATTTCTCCATCTTATATTGTCAAATGGATCCAAACCATAATCAATTTTCCACCTAAAATTCTAACCCAAATAATGCCTCAAATTCTCAAAATCATCCATATGCACAAGAGCTTAACTCGTGGCTCTAGTCGGGAATTTCGACAATACCTGCAAATGCATGCCGAACTACGTGATATAGAAATCCATAATCGTCTCCGTGCAGACTTGGTTGAAAATATTTAGACTCGCTTCGGAATTAATGAGGACAACAATTAATGTTAATTGTTATTTCGATTTATTTATGTATTATTTTGTGAATCGTTGTAGCAGTGTATTTCGAATCCTTTGCTTAATGTAATATAATATTTTCGAACATTTTTTTTGAAGAGAATATTTTCGAACATTGAAAGTTATATTTTGACCCATTGAGGTTCATTTTTCGTATTTGTCATTGAACTAATTTATAGAAAATATTATTTAGCAAAATTCACATAAATTATTCATACGAATTAATTAAAATTATAATTCTTAAAATTGCAATCTA
>CAODLS010140105.1:0-15404 GCA_948243855.1 Flueggea neowawraea | reverse complement strand
ATCATACCAATCAACTTAGAATCATCCTTGGAGTCTATTTCCATCATTGGTTTCAATCAAAACCACCTAAAACCATTCAAATCAAACTTTCCATTTTCGGACTAAAATGGATCCTATAAGAAAAACCATAATTTCCTCATCTATCAAAGAAAATCTATGTTCCTTCTTATTCCTCATACCTATATATATCATAAACAACTCCAAATCAACCCAAAAATCCAGCCAAAATCGAACCCTAGCTCCCCAAAATTCTGATTTTCGGTCAAACATGAACAGCAGCAAAGATGAGCATAAAAAGAAGTCAAAAATGGAAAATAAACGGTAAAAATACCTCAAATATGATAGAGGAATGTCTTGAGAGCAAAAGAAATCAAATTTTGTCGAATTTGGATGGAAAACGAGAGAGAAATGATGAAATGAAGAAGTGATGTCAGTTTTGTGTTTAAATGGAAAAATCTGCAGGCAAAACGACGTCATTTTGGTCACTGTTGAAGAAATGCAACCCAAACGACACGTGGAGCCGCCAAACGACTGGATGAAACGACACGCTGTTCGATCCCTCGCGTCAATGCGCGAACGTTCAGCGTCTCAAACGACACGTCGTCGGCTGCTACCAGAGAATGCGCGTAAATGACAACATAACGCACGCAATCGACGACGAACGACATGTTGCATGCAACCAAAAACGGACGATCGGTCGTTCAGTTCCGATTTCCAGTTTTCTTCCTTTTTTTATTTCATCATTTTCACTTAAATCAAATGCTTCCCAATTTACCCCTAATCTTCATAATTCACCAAATTAACATCAAAATATAAAATTTACCCTCCAATTACCAAAAATAAAATTTCAACTAATTTTCCAAATTATCCAAAATAATTATTCCAACTAATTACCCCAAATATAATTCTCCAAAAATAACTATAAAATTATGGGATATTACAATATGGACCATCTGCAAAAATAATAGAAGCAAAAACAATATATCGCTAAGTTGTTATTATAACTAATAGCAAAAAGTTTAGTATATTTGGATGTTGTTTGATAATATTACAGGGGAATGTCTCATTAGAAGCAAAAAAATCAGTTAATACTCAATAAAAAAAAAGAATAATAGTAATATTAATGTTACACATGTAATATTTTTTCAAGAAAATGATTTCTTTAGAGAAATATCAGAAAAAGTGTCAAACTTGTGGCAGATAAATATTTTACCAAGAAATATAACTTTAGTTTTTACCAAAAAAATTCCTAGTTGAAAATGATCAAAATATCAAAGAATAGATTAAGGTATCAAATGATGTGGCTTCTATAATACGAAGACCAAATAACATAACTATTTTAACTTTACGGACAATTAAGGTGAGTTACCTTACATCTTTTCAACCACTAAGTTGAACATATACAAAAAAAAAACTATTTAAAAAAATAATTTTACTTCCGAAGAGCAATTTAAATTTTTAACCTACAATTATAAGAAGGCATTTTACTCTAGCAAAAATTGAGACACTAATAATGGACAAAGTTACTAGTGGGTCTTACTTACAGAACACCAATAAAGCCAAGAAGAGATGAAGTAATTTTTTTACCAATGGATCCAATCAATTTTAACAAAAATAATTAAAAATACGTTATATTTTTAAAAAATATATTTTTATAATTAGAAAATAAGTTATGTAAAGAAATATCCTTAGCTAGAATATAAGTTTACTTTATTCATTGTCATCTTTAAGATTTAACTATACATTGCAAAACTATAAAACAGTTCAAATTAACATATTTTTACATTATCAACACTCAAAAGTAAGGTCCAATAAAACTGTTCTTGTCTCTAAATTGATCATAACGATTAATAGATTGCTAGAGAACTAATTTCTTAGAGAATCAAGCATTTTGTTTTTAATTACTTTAGATAAACTAATTAATTGTTTTTTATATTTTACTTTTTTAACTTCTAGCACAAGCTATTATGTTTGTATAACATCTTGCATGAATTATTTTAATTTTGATCTTTTTGTATTGTTAAGTGTGATTTTAAGCCACATGGACAGTAAACAACCTCATTGTCACCCCATCAATGCACGCCAACTTTTATAGCCATTTTTATTTGAAAAAAAAACTAATATTTCCTATAAATTAAAACACTTCGTAAGTTCATGATTTTTTTTTATAAAAAAGCGTTTGTGATATAGTTTAAAAAATAAAGTTCATGTTAAAAATAATTGAGTAAACTCAAAATTATTAACAAATTTATTAAAATTTAACATATATTCTTTTTAGTATAGCTAACTAATTTTTTAATATAGTTTGAAAGCAACAAAAGGGAGAAAATTTACAAACTACTGATAGAAATAAAAAATAAAATGGATTGCTATAACCATCAACAATGAAGCTATAAACAACAAGAAAAATATTTGGTGACTTATTTTTAGTGTTTATAATTGAATATATATATATATATTAAAGAGTTGTAAATACATATTACTTAAGATATATTTATAATTTATATTTACTTAATTTTAGTTTTCTATATCCATTCAAAACATAAATGATTATCTCATTATAAATATTATTAATTAATAAGTAAATATAATATGAAAAAATAATAAGAAAATACATTTAATAAATGATTAACTTAATTTTTAAGAGAAAATGAAACTAAATGAAATCTATAAAATTAAAATATGACATTGAAGACAATTCAAGAAATTTAGATTTATCAAAAAAATAAAACAACTCAAGAAAAAAAGAAAAAAATGATAAACCCACCAAACAGATAATAAATAAAGTTGGATGTAAAATATATAAATAGAAACATTACAAAAGAAGAGAAGAAAGAGGCCAACAACCAATCCATAAAAGATTTGTACAATATACCAATAAAAATTTTTAAAGAAAAAGCTAATATATTGTCTAACTTATTTTTTTAAAATTTTAAATATACTTGTACGTTATATTATTTTTTATATTTATTGACCAATAAAATTTTATTTTATTATTTCAACTTAAATTAATAAAAAACACACGAGCAACAGGCATGTAAAATTTAATATTTAAAAAAAGATGGTAAATAACGAAAAATCGATAATATATCGTAGATAAGGTACTGATCCACTAAAAGGTCAGGTATCCGTCCACATGCTAACGCAGCTAATTAAAGGCAAATAGAAACAGGAAAAAAAGAAAAAACTGGAGTGGACCTTATTTCGTCATCGGAGGTATGCGTTCTTATCTTCAAGAAGAAAACAATAGTTTATAAGAAGACTATGAGAATCACAGAACGTTCATTGGGATGGGTATGTTGATGCCAGCTGTCTTCAAAAGCGCTCTGGAGGCGTCCTTAGCTAGGGAAATAATTTCTTCCTGTCGTAATATAATGTGTAAAATGCATCAGAAATTAGTGCAGTAGAGACATATAAGCATACTGGTATGGTAAAATGTACCTCATTCACATTCAAAATCTTCTTGTCCTTCATAATCCACTTGCCATTGCACATTAAAGAGACCACATTCTCAGATTGCATGCAGGATACGAGGCTAGAAATACTGCAAAAATGAGAAGACAAAAGGCGATCCATCAAAATCAAACAGAATAATAGCTTTTCCTACTTTTATACTGCCCTGTTTTGAAAAAATGATGCACTTCAAAACTCTTACATAAAATTTTGAGTTTAAATCACAGATACACTCTTGAAAAAATGTTCGCCATACAAAAGTGCAATTGATAAATATCTATACAAGTTATGAAGTAAAGCTTCATACGGATCGTGAAGGGGAACCATAGGCCATGAGTTAGGATCGATCACAGCAATGTCAGCCTGCCAAAAATATATAAACAAGCAGAAACTAATTTTCAGATGCCTGAAAAACCATGAGTGAATCAGATAATTAATTATAACTTTAGAGAACATCAATTCTATTTGCAATTTAAGAGCTATCAATGGACAATTGATCTTAGTAATCAACCTTCTTCCCAACCTCGAGTGACCCTATCTCATCATCCAATAAAACAGTCTTAGCACCACTGATGGTCGCCATTCTAAGGATTGTTTCAGCCGGAAGAGCAGTAGGATCAGTTGTTCCACACGTTAAAACTTCTCTTCCTTTGTTAATCAAAGAAGCTAGATACATCTCATCAACTGCAAAGGAAATCTCACATAAAAACCATCCATCACTGTTCCAAGGAGCAATCATAGTCGTTGCAAAAGAAGACGATATGAAGTCTTTTGCATGCCAATATTAGCATATAAGACTCAATAATTTCCATAATCTACTCCAAGTACCAGCACACCTTCCAATAGGAACATTTCTAGAAATCTATTTCTAATACTATTGGTAGGGTCCAGGAGAAAATGTTAGTAAAAGTCGCACAAAACAATCCGTATGAAAAGATCTTTCAGAGTTGATGAATTTAGTGAAATGTGAGAACAAAAAAGTAGAATATGTCAGTAATCAAAACAAACCCATGCTCATTCTGTTATTTGATGGAGCCCCATCTGTCCCCATGAGACACAAATGGCAGAGTCAAGCATTTGCTTCACAGGAGCAAATCCAAGCATTCGCATTGCAGAGGCAGGACAATGAGATACTTTGACTGCAGCTCTTGAAAGATAAGCAATCTGGAGACAATGGCATTACGGTATCAAAGTGACCTTAAGAATCAGCAATACTCAAGTCACAAAGTGTGAACTAATTTAAGTTACAGGGATTTCAGCACACACATCGTGTTATTAAATTTAAAGCATTGAAAAGGAAAGTAGTCTTATCAGTGGTACTGAGTCACGTTCAATAATTATATTTAGCTCCTAGCAGGTTTCTTGGGATATTTATCTCCAGAGATAATTGTTTGCCTGCCACAAAGTCAAGCTTAATTATTTCACGCTTTACATCATCTTGACATCCATTTTTTCTTTTCTCTGCAAAGACAATATACGTATTTTTCTAGTATCCATAACATCATACAAAGGACTAGAAGCTTCCATTTACCTCAGTGTCGTTAACCCAAACTGTATGAGCTGCCAGTAAGTTCTTCCTCAGGAACCCTATCTTCTCCAAGTATGTCACTGTCCCATGTTCAACTTTTCGAGTATCCATCACAAGCTGATTCTCATAAGGTATCTCTGCAATATGCTAAAGCTTGCAAAGATTAAGACTTGAATTATTGGAGAAATCCTAACATCATATTCCAACTTTCTGACACCAAGTCATACAAGAGTCTAGTTTTCAACGGAATACAGTTTCAACGAAAGGATTAGGAATTAAAGTTTTAGTATTTTACAATTATAGGACAATTAGCACAAATCAATTAATGAGATACTACAGCAATATAAGGCTAAAAATCAAATCTAGGCAAAAAAACAGTGAGAAATTTGTACCATGTAGATTCCGGTTTTCAGTTCCATGGCAGTGTCTCTCTTTTCATGCAACAAGCGGTCAGATGAATTCATGATTTGTCTTATCCCAATCCATATTCTGATGCGTCCATCTGCAGTATTATGTTGCTTCTGATATAACACTTTTTGAGACTGCATCCTTGAAATAAATAAATTGAGTTCAATAATACAACCAATTTATATGATATAAAATTCTACATACTATTTCCATCATTGTTGAGCTTGAGGGAGCGACATGCCAAACCTGAATTCAATCATCCGTAGTTCGATTAGCCCAAGATGGTGGCAAACCCTGACCAGAGTCCATAATAGACTCTGTTAAGCACTCTCGCAAGCCAAGCTGTTCAACTGCTCGAGCCATTCCAGATACATGCTGCCCTCCCGCTTCAGCAAAGCAAGTAACCTAGTTCAAAACGTTTCCAGACATCAAAATAACTATGTTGTGAATGAATACTTTTAAAAGACAGATTTATATGTGCTTACACCGGTGCGAATTAGTTCAATTCCACAAAGTAAAGTGGAAATGTAAGAATCTCGCTCAGTCATACTAGACTCATAAGGCCAAATGCGTTGGTGCAACCACGTCATTAGATCAACATCATCGGCCATCCCTCTCGCAAGCTGTTGCGAGGTGTGAACGTGTGTGTTGATCAATCCTACGCATCAACCGAAAATCACATTTAGTCAATCGCAAGCTAATAGCTCCAATTTTGAACCTAATGTAACAATTTGTAGCGGAGATCACCTGGAAGTAGAATGTGACCATGGAGGTCGAGGATTTGATGAGCTTGCGAAGAGAATTGGGCGAGAATATCGGAAGAGACTGATTGCTTTGATTTCATCGTCTTGAATGAAAATTCCACCGTTTCTGAAAACTCGGCATTCAGTGTCCATAGTTACGATGAAAGCGTTGATAAGTATCATAACTGTACTGCCGCCGCTTTCCGTCTCCATTTCTCACCTCTTCTGATAAACCAAACAATATCATTTTTTGATTAGTAAGTGAGAATAAAAATGACTGGGATAAACCTTCAAGTGAGCAGCAGCCTTGTCTGTCTGTGAAAACGCCAGTGGACTCAACAAAGAATTCGGGGTTTCTAATCAAACATACAATTACAATCTCACAATTATAATCTCAAATACATATCGATAATATTACTAAATCTCAACAAATCAAACAGTATTGGCAATCAGACATCAAAAACTAGGATGTACCTGATTCTGAAAACAGTGACCGCCTTCTCGCCGAAAAGAAGGGTCTTGTCGTCCTTGATCTTCAACTCGTGGTGCTTCCACTGACTATGAACTGTACCGTACTTGAACATGTATGTCTACAACAACACGACACAATCAAGTCAACAAAAACAATAGTCATCACTCACAAAGAACCGAGATCTACCAGGAGAAGAAACATCACCATGTATTCGGGATGAAAGGATCGTTGACAGCGACGAGTTCCACATCGTCTCTCTGCAGAGCCACTCTGGCAACCAAACGCCCAATCCTTCCAAACCCTAAACAAACACACAAACAAAATCATATTTCATTAACCCAATCCACATTGCCCAATCCGAAACTGCAAATCAAAGTTTTGAGCCAAGAACCGGAAATTACCGTTGATTCCGATCTTAATCAAAAATATCAGAATAGAAAATCTTATCAAAATCAAAGCTGGACAGACAATAATTATTTAAAGGTTAAATCATTTGCTATCATGAGCTATGTATTATTTAAAGGTTAAATCATTTGCTATCATGAGCTATGGTGTAATTTTTTCTCCGGTCCTAAGTTATGAAAAATATCTTTTGTGGTCCCTAAGGTCTTCGAAAATCTCATCTTACAGTCATTGTAAAAGCTCATCTGCAGTCCCTGAAAAGCTCCTCTACGGACCTTGTTAGGGACCATAAAGGAGCTTTTCAAAACTCAAAGACCGTAGAAAATATTGCATTATACCTCAAAGATGGCAAATGATTTAATCCTTATTTAAATTCTCATAAATTGACTTATAGAAATCTTGTTCGCGAGGTGATGGAGGTCAGATTTGGAAAGAGAAATGACAAAGAAGACAATGCCGGCGAAGGCGAAGTGGAGGTGGACGACAATGGAGGAGACACGTCCCAGACGAGAAACGCGACGGCGAAGGAGGAGCGGCGAGACGAAGAATTCAATGCAGGAGACGCGTCGCAGAGCAACGACATCGAAGGAGGAGCAGGAGAAGGGACAAAAGAGCGCGAGAGGGAGAGAGAAAGAGAGAAATTGTAATACACTGTCAAATTCAGATAGGATCCCTGTAGCCATCTGGTTGACTCTGTGGTGAGTCTCGGTGTTTGGTTGATCCCGAGAATGTTGGTGTTGATGGTCCTAAGTTGGGAGTGCCTTAGAATTTGAGTTTTTGATGTTTGGAGCAAGTTGAAGGCTTACAACGTGCGTTGTAGACCTACTACGCGCATTGATGGCTTGCTGGGTTAGAGGATCAATTATATTTCCTCGTCTGTGCGCGTTGTGAATGTTCTACGCGCGTTGAAGCGTGTAACGTGCGTTGTATGTGTGTAACGCGCGTTGATCATCGTCTAGGTTTGAGAGTTTTGAATATGGGTTTGAGAGGTATTATGTATGTGCCGACAACGCACGTTGCTTGGAGTGGAGCTCACGTTGAACGTCTACAACGTGCGTTGTAGAACGTGTAACGTGCGTTGAGGCCATCTGTCTATATATACCCCCTCATTCGCCTCTTCCGCCTCCATTCGGCTCTCACACATTTTCTTACCACAATCTTCCAAACTTGTCCGAATTGCTTCCCCGGTGTTTGCCCATCACTCCTAGGCATCTGTTGAGGTAAGATCGACTCCTCATTCCTTTCATTTACTCATTTTCCTCTCGAATCTAGCATTTTTCTGTTTTGGGCCGAATATTTAGGGTTCGAATTTTGTAACTGGTTATTGTTACAGATTCTTGTTCCTGTCAGCATGATCAGCCGCCAACTAGTGGGGCATGACCAATTGCTTGGACATCCAGGTGAGTGGATGATACTTTAGACACATAGGTTGTGTCTTCCAGCTATATATACTGTTTTTTATGTGTTCAGATTATATTTTTAAAATTGGATTAATCTAAGAATTGATTAATTTAATAACTTTATTATATGTTTATTAATCAGGTCACCGTTTTGAATTGATATATATTTATTATATATATCCTTTACTTTTTTTTGATATGCTCTTATTGCATGATTATGGATTTAAAGTTATATATATACTTAATACGAGACACATGTGCTACGTGGGATAAACGTAGCCTTTGGTATACCAATGCGCATTTATAGCCCATTTACTAGGGTTGGTGGTAACCATGTATCCGACCAGATACACGTACTTATCAATTGGTGACAGAGTCCACAATCATCACTGTTATTGTTATTGTTATTGATATAGTTTCCTATCACCAGTATTATGTTATTGTTACCGATAGTATTGCAAAGGTTTTTCTACATGATGTTTGCTTTGATTGCGAATGTTTGTGAAACGGTTTTCGAAGCTATTACTTATATAGCGTGTATATAATTATCTATATAATTATATCTATATACCTACATGTCGCGTTGTCAAACTATTTTCAAAACAGTCTTTGTGAGGCACGCATAAGGCGTTCTGGAGTGTTTTCTCTCACTGGATTTTAACCCCACTTGTTTTCTGTCCATGTTTGTTCCTATCTTTCAAGTATATAGCTTTTGGCTACGGCAACTACTCCGCATCTTGGACACCCGTGAGGCGACTCTTAGTTAGTGTCACCTCTTTGTTCGGGCTCTACTGTTTCTGGTATAGAGTTCCACACCGGATGTTGTTGGGTTTCTGAGTTGCCTTTTTGTATTTTGATACATTTATACTGATTTCGGTTACTGATATTATTTTTGATATATTTATCTATATACCTTTGATTTATATAAACCCGTTTTATATTGCTTATGTTTTTAATTATTAAATGTTTTAATAATTCGATAAGTCGGGTAGTGTTTCTAATCTTTGAGACTTGTGCGAGATGGATCGGACTCTTATAGACGGTTCGCCTCGTACGTCGGTCATGGTCCGAGAACGGGTCGTGACAGAAACAGAAAGAGAGAGAGAGACAGAGGTGAAGGGAAGTGACGGTTCGGAGCCGGCGGTTTCGATTCAATTGAATAATTGAACCGGATCCGGACTACCAGGGGACATGACCGATTTTGGGAGGTTGTTGTTCCGCTTTTGTTTCGGTTTTGGTTCGATCCGTTTGGTCAACTTTCAGTTCAACGGTTCAAACCGAATTTTTTTAATTTTTAATAAAATAGTGTTGTCTTCAATTTTGGACCGTTGGATCATTGGCAACAACGGTCGGATGAAAAAAAAATTGGTCTTGAACCGCCTATTCGACAGCATTGACCCAAAACTGGACCAGACTTGAACGGTTCCAATGGTGCCGGTTCTGATTCCGATTCTGGTTCGTCCGATTTTAGTTCTAATTTTTTGGGTCTAGTTCCGGATTGAACCAATAGGCCGGTTCAAGAATGGCCAGCTCCGAGTCAAGAGAGAGACGAAAGAGAGGGAGTGGGGGCAAATTACAGATAATTTTACCTCCACGTCTAATCGTGTTAAGCACCAAATCTGCTTTTACCCCCAAAATTGCCTGCTGCGTTGAGACATGTTGGCCATATTATCATGTAATTAAGAAGCGAAATTCACATAGGGCAACTTACAAATAGAGCTCCGTTGGAAAAATTAATTACAAATATTGACTCATTAATTTTTTTCTCTTGTCATGTGGCTAGTCTTTTCATTTCATAGCACTCATGATATTTTTCTTATAGTCGCTTTATATAGAGAAAGATTCGTCTTATTTTTTTTTTAAGTTTCATTCCCTTTTTTTTTTATTTTTTACTTTAATCCCTATTTGTCATCATTTTTTCATTTTAGTCCCTGTTTATATAAACTTCATATAAATTTTATAAAACTTTATATAAACTTTATTAATTTCATATAAACTTCATATAAATTTAATATAAACTTTTTCAAACTTTGTAAGCAAATCATAAATCTTTAATAATTTAATAAACTTAATATAAACTTTATAGAAAATCATTATAAACTTTTAAAACACTTAAAAAACTCTTTTTAGAAAACCTTCAAAACACTTTGAAAACTTAATAAAAACATTATATAAACTTTATATCAACTTCATATAAACTTACATAAACTTCATATAAACTTTTTCAACACAACCTTTTTTAGTAACTTAATCAACCTTTATATTAACTCAATGTAAACCATTTTGAAAAACATCCAACTATATCTTAATTTTGAAAACCTTCAACTATGTTTTAAATAAATTAGTGTAACCTTAAATATTTCTGAATTTTTTTTAAAAAAATTCAACACATTTAAAAAAGATTTTATCTAAACAAAATGATTTTTTTTTAAAAAAAGAAATAGGAGGCGGCTAGGGTTTTAGAACCCCTAGTAGTCGCTGCAACAGCCAAATCTGGCCGCCGCCACAAACGACCAGATCGGCCGCCTACTAGTTCCCAACCAGCAACAACAACCACACAGAGACCGAGGCAAAGATTCGAGGCGCTGACAACGACACAACGACAAAGCTCTAGGAGTGACGGAGATTCGAGGCAGACGGAGGCGGATCGAAGCGGCCCAACACGAGGGAGAAAGTCAGAAGGAAAGGACAGGACGAAGAAGAGGTGGGGATGGACAGAGAAGAGGCGGAGATGGAAGGAGAAGGGGCGGAGATTACATAGACGAGGGAGAGAAGGCGAAGATGACAAAGACGAAGGAGAGGACTGAGGGAGGGAGAGAGAGAGAAGAGGAGAGAGAAAATAACTTTACTAAATGAGAAGAAAAGAAAATTGAGGACTAAATAAAACTTTAACTAGTATGGACCAAGAATGAGTTCGATAAGAATTATAAATTGAGTGTTAAAAATTAAGAAAAATGCACCATGAAGTAAGAATATAAGAAAAACTGGACATTGAAAGTTGCAGTGTAATTATCTCTTTAATAATCTATCCACAAAACCTGCCCCGAATTGTGATTGTGCCTTTGCCTTCATCGACGAATGGATTCTAGCTGTATACCGAGTCGTTTCGGTACCCTTTCTCTTGGCTCTATCCAACCATAATTCCAACTACTACATTTTTGGTGCATTAAATTGCATTTCCGAGATGTTTCACACCCATATTCTATCCACTAGAGCAATACTCACACTGCTTACAATAAATTATAATATTTTTATTTAAATTAATAAATAATATATTTTTTGTTTTAAAAATATTTTTTAAATTAATATTTTAATAAAAAAATAAAAATATTAATAAATTAAGAAAAAAATTATAATAATTAAATATTTAAAATTAGTATGATATTTTATAATTATATAAATTTATTTATAATTTTTTCATGAATTAAATGTATTATTTATTTTTTCTTAGAGAAGTAAATAAATTCATTAAAATAAAAAATTTTATATATTATAATATTAATCAAGTGAATACATATATATGCGTTAAATTAAGTCAATATAACTAATATTATCATAATTTGATTGAAAGTATCATATCACTATTAATTTCTCCATTTTCAAAATACCTAATATATTAATATTTCGCTAGTTCATTCTAAATCATCTGTCAACTACAAATTTATATAACAAATTTATGAACCAAATTTTTCTTTATAGCGTTAAATATATATATATATATATATATATATATATACATCTACTAATTTATTTTTGTTATATAATTATTAATTTTAAATTTTTTTATATTATATTACAAAAAAAAAGATATTTAAAAAAAATATTACATGTCAATCAATTAAAACGTCATTCGTCGAAACTTTGAAAAATTCCCAAACTTATATATATATATATATATATATTAAAATAATTATTTTCTTTAAAGACATTAAAAAATAACACACCCATATTATTTGTCAATCAACTAAAAAATTACTTGTAATAAATTTGAAAAAACTCCTAAACTATTATATTTATATATATATATTGATTACAGTAAACAAAACATGCATCCTCCAAACTGGAATTTCAATGTAAAGAAGCTTCAGACTGCGAGTAGGGATTTATACACACACATAAACGACCATTCTTGAGGTAACTGAAACACCTGATTAACTCATCTTTCCAGCCAAAAAATACTCATCTTTCCAATCATCAATAAGCAAGACTTGAAAAAGAAACAAGATCATTTAGGAAAACTTCTCCAATATTGCTGCTACGTGAACATCTTCACTATCTTTTTCAAACCTTGGAAGGGAAAGAGTTCCCCAGCTATAAACAAATGTTCACAACTGCAAACATGAAGCAAAATATCCAAAAAACACAGAAAACCTGAACTGGTATACATAGCCTAAACACTGCATCCGTGTTGAGATTTGAAGTGGATAAACTTAACTGGAGAACTACAGTGTGTGATATTCAATCACACAAAGAAAAGCATCCCAACAATGCGCGAACCATGGATGACCATCAAAGCACAAGCACAGAGAGACTAGAAGACAACAGATGTAAAAAGCAGCTTCATTCCTATCCTATCCCTATGGCTTAGGATCAAAAGTACAAAAGTTAGAAGAACTTCTACTCACGCTTGCTTTAACATAAGAAAAGCTACAATAATCTGAAAAGAGATCCTGGCGGCTGTAATAACTAATCCAAAGTTCCACAACATCCTACCAGATAATCACAAAGTGGAATTCTACTAACACTAAACATTAATATCTCAGGATTGAATACATTCACATAATCTCGCTACACATCCGCATTATCATCATCAATTCGAATTCCTTACCAAACTCAGCCTATGACTCCGGTGTTGGAACCCTCTTCGGCTTCTTCTTCTTCTCCGCAAAAGCTTTAGCAAATGAATCAACAATCCGCTGCTGAGACTCCAGTATCATTTCGGTGCGCTTCATCTCCATCTCCATCCTCATTGTCTCAATCTCCCTCGCCAACTCCAACTCCATTTGCTCCATCCTCACAAACCCATCTCCCAACACCTTTATCGCCGCCACCATCTCCTCCACTGGCTCCCTCTCCCGCTTCCTCCCTGCCACGTCCTCCGCCCCTCTCACAACCCTACTACTGCTTCCAACCCCAGGCATCCCTCCATAATTCACCTTCGGAAAACCTGAATTCGGACCCATATTTGGGTTCATACCATACTTCTGAGGATCAACCTTAGTGTAAAACTTAGGCCCCGGCTGTGCTATACTCACACCCGTAGGTATTCTAATTCTAAACCCACTAGCACCACCACCGGTACCAACAACACCAACACCGCCAACAGGACCGCCCGGCCCCATACTATTAGGAACGGAATTCGCATTTCCGTTTCGATAAAGCTTATGAATACTTCGTGTATTAATAAAAGGAGTCCCATTTTTATAACTGTCAGGGTATACAAACCCTTGATTGTTGTTATTGTTGTTATCGTCTTCGTCGTCATTTTCATCGTCGTTATCATCACCGTCACTCTCCGAATTGTAATCAGCCTTGGCCTTAGGCCCCTTCTCCATGGCATCCATCCTCTTGAAGTGAACCCACGACGACGAGAATCTCGAAACCGGCATCGACCGTGCCCTCTGGATCTCCGTCCGGTACCGTTTCCGAAGCTTTTCCATCTTATGCCGGCACTGCACCGCAGTCTTCGGAGGTGAAGCCACAGGGCACAGTTGAGCGACGGCGTCAGCCACCTCCTGCCAGTGGTTGGCCTTCAGATTCCCACGGCGGAGCGTATACCACTTCTCACGGTACGCATCGATCAAAGCAACAGTCTCATCATGGGACCAACAAGGCGGCGGCAGCCGCCGTGGATTATTCGAAACCGGCTGCGGCGGTGCCGGAAGAGCCAGCGGCGGAGGTGGGTTTGCGGGCAAGACTGTATCTTGCGGAGGAGGAGAATCTGTGGCCGGCGCAGACATAGTGGGGAGTAGGCGCAGAAAAAGGGTTAAAAGGGTAACAGAAAAGAGGAAAACGGCGCAAGTTAGCAAGAAAGGAGGGATCTTGGAGGTAAAAACAAGGTGAGAGGAGGGAAAAGGAAGGATCTTTGAGGCAAAAACAAGATGAGAGAGAGGTAAAGGAAGGATCTTGAAGGAGAAGAGAGGGAAAAGAGAGGATCGACGGTGGTGGAGATGGAGGAGGAGAGAGAAAGGGAAAGGTCGGTGAGAAAGTGGTGGTGGTGGAGGAGGAGGAAAAAGTTTGGTGACATATTGAAGTGGGGCTGAGGTTGGGGAGGGGGGGAGCGCTGATTTTGAGATCTAGAAGCATCAGAATGGGTGTGGTGTGGGTTGGGGTGGGAGGGGTTGGGCTAACGTGCGCCACGGAATGGGCTGCGCACCCTCTCACTCACACCACCAATCCCTTATTTTTTGCCCCACCCCTATCTCACTCTGAAATTCGAACCATTAAACATTTAGAGATTATCGTCGAGTCCACCCAACAGGGCCACACCACCACCACAACAACAATAACCCTCCTCTCAAGAGGGACAAAAAGAGGTCCACTTTCTAACTTTTTGGGTTGTGATAAGAGGGCGAGTGAGAAAACATTTTAGGTGTCATTTATATGAATAGTTAGAAACTAAAATCATCACCATCCATTTTGAGCAGGGTTAGTGTTACCCACCGCATAGGGTGGGTGGGTTTGGATGGCTCTCTGAGTCAGTCATAAAGTGGTGATTTTTGTGGTAGGTCATTGTAATTTTTCTAATTTTTTAATGGAGTGGGGTGGTGGGTGAGAAATTTGGTGTGTGTGTGTGTGTGAGAGAGAGAGAGAGAGAGAGAGAGAGAGAGAGAGAGAGAGAGAGAGAGAATCATATGGGGGAGTGTTTTTTTGTTACACTTATGAGTGAGTGAGAGAGAGAGAGAGAGAAAATGAGTGAATTGAAAGAGACATGAGAATTGTCATTAACTAGCTTGATTAGTGGCTAGATTTGACAAGTGATTGGTGCCTAAAAGCGT
>CAODLS010140027.1:0-10694 GCA_948243855.1 Flueggea neowawraea | reverse complement strand
TTTTTCTTCACAAAATCGTCCTTCTTTGCTTGATATTACTTCCTTCAAGGTTTTGGCTTGCATCTTGATAAAATCACTTCAACATTAACACCTACTAACACTGTCATCGACCACCTCCCGTCAAAGTCAGACCAAGTTGTCGCCGGATCATTCCATCAATTATCTTTCTCTCGACCTCGATGAGTGGCGACAAAAGGCGAATGGACGACGTCTCCTTCCTCTTCTCAAATGGCCTTTGTCGCACTCTCCTCCTCGCCTTCAACTGACGGTGGTGCTAATTTGTTGAGAAGCAACAGCGGCAAGCTGCAGCTAGGGTTTCAAAACTCTAGCTATCGTAAATGTGTAAAATCATAACTAATTCCATAAAATTTTGTAAAATAACAAGTTAGTCCCTTAATTTTCTAACTATTAGCCTTAAAAATTGCATATTTATCTATTTTACCAGGAAAGTTTAAACAAACTTAAAGAAATTTTACAAAATTATCTTATCAGTCCCTAATTTGGTTCAGTGGACAGATGGTGGATAGAATTGTCCACCATATACACACTTGTTGTCTAATTACAATTATTAAGATCCTACTATTAGATGTAACAAATTTACAAATTCTATATGCATGATGGACATTTTTTTGGCACCATATGTACACTTGTTGTCCGCCTGTAAATACTTCTCTAAAAAATTTAAACAAAATTTATTAAGTTAATTAGTTCAAAATTCATTTTGTACACCAATTGTCCACCGTTAAACACTATTTGTACAACCTTAATGAATTTAAAACTTATTTTTTCCACTATTTATATACCTATTGTAGACTTATATACACCTATGGTGCATTTCTTGTCTACATGAAATTTAACAAAATTTCAGATTCTATGGACATAATTTCTGCATGTTATCTTTTTTAGAATAGTTTCATGCGCTTCTCGTTTTGGGAAGTTGGCATTTATTGGGCCAACATCTGTAATTTTCCCTAAATTAACAGGCCGAACATGCCCCATAAGAAACCCATATGACCCTTAGCACATGTAGACGAGAGATCATTCACCGTGTAGTTCAGAGTCCTCAGAGGACATATTGTCGCCATTGACATGTCGTTTGCAAAGTGACCGACAGTCGATCGATCGAGACGACAGCAAATGATAGTGCTCAGCTCCCCAAAAACAAAATTACATAAGCCGCCAGGAATTGGAAAGTTTCAATCTCCCAAACTTTCAGAGAAGGCAACCAAGTGGCTGACAAATTGTCTAAGATTGATAGAGATTGTCCGGTTGGTTTTCATGTTTTAGCTGTTGCTTCTAATGATGTTATTTAGTTCACAATGATACTAGAGGAACTTCTTATAATAGAACTTGTAATACTATATGAAATGTATTTTCGTTGATTGTTATAATAAAAGCTTTTTTGTCACTTCTTGTTTTGGAGCCTGTCTAGTAAGATCGGGAATACGGATGGTCATTTATTTAGAGACTAACCTAATTAGGTCATCGAGCAAATGGGTGGCCCTTTTCTAGGAAAAAAAAAGAAATAATGCTAGCCAATATAGCCATTGAATAGAGATGCCTATGTTATTCACAAGGTTCTGGTCTAAATTTCTTGAGATTAAAAAAATGGCCATTAATTAGACCAGATCGAAAGAATTTCATGTCATATGTACAAGGGTTCCAGGAGAAAAAAATGGGAAAGCCTCCATTTTGAAGGGTTAAGAAAGAAGCATACCAAGAGTTGCTTGCAAGCCAAAGTGTACAACTAACTTAATTGGAAGAATTCTTCCTTGCAGTGTAGGCACGAAAAGCTGCAACTCCAACAACAGTAAAAGCAGCTCCAACTGAAACAGTGAAACAAAACTTACTCATCATAAACCATCCAGTTCAGACTTGTTACATGTACCATGGAAGAATACTAGCCAAGGCCATATGCATAAATGAGTCACACAAACACTATTGGGGGCAGAAGAAGATGAACCTGACATAAACAAAATAGAGTGATTAACAAGGCGGTGAAAGTGCTCGCGCTTCATCCCAGTCTCAGTTTCAGGAATCTTCAAATGAGGACATTCAGCTGCACTCACAATCCTAGAGAACACATTATTCAGATTTCCCAACTTTACACTGACAGATATGGGACTGTCTATTCCGAACTGGCGACAAACCTGAAAAGGAATTTGAAATTTTCATCTCCAGTGTACACCAGAATAATAATACTTTCTGCCAACTCATTCTAAGAAATAAAACAACGTTGATCTTCTAAACTCGAGTGTGTAAACAAAGGAATCTTCCAAGGTAATAGTACATACTGTTACCGAATCATGTAAAGCCGCTGGATGTGGATCCAAATCGTTCTTAGCCGCAATAATAAGACAAGGAACTCCATAACCACTTCCTTCTGCTTGTCGCGCTACCTCCACAAAAAGTTCATTCTTTTCCATGAATATTCACTTGAACTGGAAACAAGACAAATGAGTCAGGCTGTCTATGTATCCAATGAGATGAAATTGAGAATAAAATATAAGAATCTGAACTACAATAACAATTTATGCTCTCTTCTGAGGTTAATAAACAATTTGGTAAGCATGAGACGGTGGAAAAGAATAAACACATAACATTAAAAGAATTAGGGGCCACTTCTAGTGAGCCAGAAGGCTTGCCAATGTTGCAGTCAAAATTACCTATCGTAGACAAATCCAGCAACATCACAACCTGCCAATGAATCTTTATTTGACAGGAATTCCTTAGACTCCATCTTCTGGTATCTCTTGCATGATAAGAGTCTTTTTATTTCCCTACAAATGATAAAAGGAATGACAACAGAACTCAAATGCAAACACATCAACGAAGGACATGAGTGCACAAATATTTCCCTAAGGTAAGGTTATGATACGACACATCATTACCATACAGACTTGGACAACTGATGAAAAGTAAAAGTCCGTATTTTGAAAAGCACCAAATCTAGAATGACTTCATTCAATAAAACTACAAGTCTACATAAGGTACGACTGGTTCTACTCACCCCAAGCTGATCAATGACGTTTGCTGCATAACGCTCTCCCGTTTTCAAATTGTAATTTGTTGAGAATGGCCTGTTTTGGAATTGGCAATGCAAAGTAGTATTACTTTTAGAGAGGGAAAGATTAGAACGAAAGAAAAGCACTGAAAATGGACATGAAATGAGCTTCTGTACCATGATTTATAAAATAGTAATGATAATGACGAAACTATCAAGTGCATATCCGTCAATTAAGTAATGGTTCGACTAGAAGTTAGTGTGAACACCTTTCTAAAAACGAATTCAACAGAGCAGACTTTCCAGAATTTTTAGGATCGAAAACAAGGCAGCGGAAAACACATCTTTCTGTTTGTTTCTTCTTACGATCAACCGATCTTCTTCGGGTTACATGAAGTGCTGAGGAAGGATTGCCACCATATCCAATGTAAATCAAATTAGCAAAACTACCTTGTGGATCCAGTGTCGTCATGAGGGCCCACTGCAGCCACATGTGAAAGGAAAAAACAAAGACAAATAAGTTGTGAGGACCAAAACAATAATCAACCAAAACATTCATTACAAAAAAAAAAGATTCATCCATAGTATTTGATGGAAAAGCTAATCAAGCTGAGTTGATGGCATAGCATATTATTTTACTAACCACAACCCCCCACCCTGCCCTCTGCCAAAAGGGAAAAAGTCAAGAAATGAACTACACAACAGAGAAAATAAAAAGAAACGAAGAAGCAAGCTTATTTTTTGTGTCATAAAGTAGTAGGGTTATACAGCCACCTGATAGGATCAAGAATTAAAGAAAATCCTGCAGAATACTAACCTTGGCTAGGAATCCCTTGAGAGTTAAATTTCCCTGTGTTGTTTTTTCTGCAGCATCCTTGTATGGGGCCACAACCCAAGGGCTGGCATATAGAAATAAAAAGCATGTGTTTTGAGTATATTACTTTGCAGATAGAAGAACCGATAATGAAGACATGGGAAGCAAAATATACATACTCTAGTTTCAAATGGCAACACAATATGAAGAACAAAAATCACATTGCAAACTGGATACCATGGAGAAAGTGTAGCAACATATAGTACCCAATGCTGTGCCCTAGTTAGATGTGGTTGAAAATTATGCCAAGGGGATGACATAAGGTTTAAAACAAAAGATTCTTACCAACTTTTCCATCAAAGCGTGCATTTGGGCCCCAGGATCTCAAATTAGCTTAGGCATTTTCTTGAATCCCCTCTACCAAACACTTTGTGAATCCGGGGCCCTGCAGTAGCAGCCAGTACGGGAAAGAGAGAAAACCAACTAAAAATTTATCCCTTCACACACGCTTCCTACCATCTTTCCTCATCAAAGACTCCAACACAGATTACAAATTTCAATATCTTTACAGACGAAATAAAGCTTGCAGGCCAGAACAAACAACTCTTGTTCAGAGTTTCAAACCTATCTAGTCATGTATCCAATCTATCACAAGTCATTTTATCAAATATCATATAAGATAACCAATAGCATATCAAACTAAGAAAATATTATTACTTCTAAGATCATAGCATATAAAAATTAGGCCACAAGTTCACCAATGAGTTTAGGGAATAGCATTAAGCCATAGACATGGTGTTTAGGAAACATAAATCAAAGAAGTAAACTCAAAAGACAAACTTACTTTTCTGGAGCAGTTGAAAACAGGTCATCTAGATCAGCAGGTCGTAAGGCTCCATGCTAGTAAGTACCAATATAAAATATTAACTAGTTGTTGACAACATTGTGGAGTCAAAAACAGAAAGAGATAAAGCTACATTATTAAAAACTACATACAAGCATACTAAATACATACATTATCACTATCGAACAATCGGAAGATCCCATGCAGAAACTCCAAAGCCTCGGTGGTTAGCTCTATACTCTATATACAAGACAGCAGAGACAGTTGTTCAATGGACCAAAAGAAAATGACATGATATTGGTGTAATTCAATAGCCATGTATGATATAACATAAGAAATTTTAATACACATGAAGTTTACAAAACATTTTGGATGATATTATACATCTTTTGTACCAAAACATGAATATAGTCAGTAACTTTTTCAAAGAATCTACTTATGACCAGCAAATAAATGATGTAAGACAACGATTTAGGCTTCTTCAAAGCATTGGCCCACCTAGCACATATACAATTCAGAACCAGAAAAATAGCTAATCCAATGTCTCAGGTCCTTCAACTAGAAAAGTATAACACAAGAACAATCCTGAAAAATTTCCAGATAGCATGTTATTGGTTGTACCTGATCAGAAGCATGCTTATGTGGGACTCGAAGAAAATCTTCTCGGAGTCTTAATTCATAATTGTACCCAAATTTCCTAAGAACAGCCCAAGTAGTTTCAATACGGCCCTTATCTATAAAAAGTGTATGGAGAAACAAGAAGCCTTCAAGGGTGAGACCTAACTCATTAACTCCTTCTTCCTTCTTTTCTTGTACAACTCGTCTCACACCTACTATTTCAGCAGGTTGCAGTGGAGCATTAAAACATTGAACCTGTTTGAAATTATTGAAGGCATCATACTCCCTGAATATGAAACAAAAACTGGAAGAGGTCCTAGTATAAACAAGGTAAGAGTAGAAGGGAGTGAACAAGGAAAACCTGAAAGTTGTTCAATTTTGAGTCACTGAGTGCACCGTCCATGTCATGATCAAAGAGAAGAAATATCCTTTTCAATGCCCTCACACAACGGGGTTTCAGAGATTGAGTTTGATGATCAAAAAGTGGAGCTATTGGATGAAGTACAGCTTTTTGGGCATAATAGAAGACATCGGGGACCTATAAACAATCAAATTCGATACTTGAGGAAAAAAGTTAATTCTTCAATCATAACCCCTCATAATTCTAAGAAAAGCTTGAATATCTAAAATAGAAGGAAAAGATTAAATAAATAAAAGCTCAACAATAACATTAGCGTGATGACCAGAAATTAAAGTTTCATGGCAAAATAAAGTCCATACAGAAAAAGAAAGGGCATTTTGATTCTCATACCTGCACAAGAGTAAGTGAAGAACATTCAATGCAAGTCTCAATCTCCCTGTACCTTTGCATGACCGGTCCCATGACCTCTTCAAGACTAACAGGTTCATTGTCGTCTCGCAAATCTAGCTTGCAACCGACCACAATAACCGGTGCTTTCACCTACACACATTATATCAGATTGAACAAAGAAAAAGCAAGCCACTTAGTAGCGGTAAAAGCACATTACTAAACCTAGAAAGAAAAAAACAAACGAAGTGTGTAAAAAACCTCCGATAGGCGGAGCTCTTCGAGCCAAAAACTGGTGAGACGAGAGAGTGACAGGGGTTGATCACAAGAGTACGTCAAGACTACAACATCAGCTTTCTTCAAATAGTTTTCCTCTGTTCTCCAAGCTAGCATCCAAATTCAAAAAAGGAAAAAAAAAACACAGAAACAGTCAATTGGACATGTTTGGTATTTTCGTTTTGAAATAGTAAATGCATAGAATGGTGTTTAAAGCGGTACGAATATACACCTGGCAGAAGTATCGATGATTGTGACGGGGACGCGATCGGGGAAGAAATCGGCAGGAAGCCTAGTCGGCTGAAGAACATGAGGGACGTTCTCGGGGAAGGCCGCTATCAAGCTTGATTTTCCTGTGTAACGGTCGCCGGCCACTACCACACTCACACCGGTTCTGCTGCCAGAAGCAGATTTCGAGCCTGAAAGTGGCATTATTATCGTTGCTGCTGAGACTTTGAAGTTTGAATAGAGAGAGAATAATTATTATAAACAAATAAAAAATGAAAAAAATGGAGATTGAGATCAGAAAATCTGAGAGATACTGGACTGGTGATGTGTACATACATGGCAGGAACTTCGTTTTTTAGTTGCTGGAGGCGGGGACTTGGAGGTCATCACTTGAACTGCACGCGAGAGGAAACTACAAGTCGTTCGGTCTCCCGATTGGGGCTAAAATGCGGAGCTTGAATGGGCCTCAATAATATCAATCATGGCCCATAATGAGAAAATGATAAAGAGTTAATTATGCTGAGTATTCCGATTAAAATTTAGATTTTGATAAAAAATAATTTATAGTTTACTAATTATTTAAAGGGCCAATTACAAAATGATACCCATTTAAAACCTTTATTACAAACAAGTGGAACACATATTTTTTCCTTATGTCTTACGCAGAATTTCTTATGTCTTCGACACTGCCCTTTTATTTACGTCAAAGATGAACATCCGTTTTTTATTTTTTTAAATTTCAGTCCCTATTCTTCATTACTTTTTTTATTTTAGTCCATATTCTTCATTTTTTTCATTTTAGTCCCTATTCATATAAACTGTATATAAACTTTATTAATTTTATATAAATGTCATCTTATATATATATATATATATATATATTAAAAAAATCAACCTAAAATCACATGATTTTTTTTGCAAAACCTATAATACAACCTAATATCAACTCTACATCAACTTTAAAAATCAACCTTAAATCAACTCTTATAATTTTTTTTTAAAAACTTTAAAAAACAACCTAAAATCAACTCTACATCAACTTTATTTTAAATCAACTTATATTCAACTCTACATACATTTTATAAAACTTAAAAATCAACCTAAAATCAATTCTACATAAACTCTTTTAAAACTTAAAATCAACCTAAATCAACTTTATAAAAAAAAATTATAACTAAATACAACATAAAATCAACTCTATATAAATTATTTTAAAACCTAAAAAAGAACCTAAAATCAACTCCATATAAACATTTGAAAATTTGAAAACATTTGAAAATTTTGAATAATTTTGTTTAAAATAACTTATCACTTTAAAAACTAAAAAATAACCTTATATAAATTTCAAATAAAACTTCAAAAAATTTTAAAAAATTTAACAACTTTTAACTTTTTTTAAAAAAAATAACATTTTCAAATAATTTTTAATAATGGCAAAAAAAAGAGGTAGGGTTTCGAAAACACCCTAGCTCACTGTCTGGCCGCACCCACAAACGTCGACAAAGAAGCAATGATCGGATGGTTTGAGACGGTCAAGATCCAGGAGCGCGACGAGAAAATTGAGGCGTCTAACAGGAACCAGTCCGCGGCGAAGAAGGTCTGATATGAGGGGGGGACGAGACGAAGACGAGAAGAACCGCAATAGAGAAGAAAGATCAGAGGGGAAGAACGTAGATTGAAGCGCGGGGAGAACAATCTGGTGGTGGGAGGAGAGCGAGGACGAACAGAGGAGGTAGAGGAGACAGACGACACAGAGGAAATGAGAAGGAGAAGGAGAAGGCGAAGACGATAAGATCGACAACCGAAGAAAGAAAGAAAGAAAGAAAGAACGAAAGAGAGGGAGAGAGGAGGCGAAGCCGCTGAACAAACGGACAGAGAGATCCGGGCGGAGGCGGGCGGTTAAGGGACACGAACGAAGTGAGAGGAAGAGAGAGAAGAGAGAGAGGAGAGAGAAATTTTTTGGTCAAATGAGAAGAAAAAAAATAGAGGACTAAATATCAATTTCTTCAGTACAGATTAAGAAAAAATGGGGTGCAGCTGTAAATTATAGATTGATAATTAAGAGAAAAAGGCCTAAGATAACAAGTTTGTAATTAGAGATCTCATTTATAGTTGAGGATGTAATTAACCCTTATTTAAATGACATATTTTTAAGTTCAAATTTGCTCAATACCACTTTTTGATTCTGAATCTTACAAATGTCAAATTTATCCAAATAAAAGACAATTTCTCGTTCTATTTCTCAATTTTTTTCTCTCTCTCCTCCTCCTTTCTCTCACTCTCTCATTCCTCTCATCTCTCATCCTCTCTGCTCTCACATCCTCTCGAAAAAAGAACCCTAGCAGCCACTTCTTTTCTCTCTCCTCAACCGCCTGACCTCAATGCCTCTCATCATCTTCTCTCTTTGTTTACTGTCCTCCTCCGTTTATTTTTTTTAAATTGTGAAAGCAACTCCCGCGGGTTGCCCCACCCCACCGACAACTGCCTCCATTTCACCTCCTCTTTTACCACAATCGTCTGAATCACAGAGGGAATTTTCCACTCTCTTATAAATAAATCTCGATCGTGTCTGGACTTGTCAATCTTGTAGAATCACACTTTGTTTCTATTTATATTTTATTTGTCGGAACTTTGTTCTCTCTTTTATGTGTAGTTGAGAGGCATATTTGGAATACTGAAGAAAAGATGGGAGCCTGTGTGTCGAGGTCGGAGGTGTGTATGGGCATCTTGTCTTCAAGGAAGAGGAACGGTGAGCGGAGATGACATCGTAGAAGGACGATAAATAGGCGTGTCTCGTCTCGTAAGATTGAAGTTTGCAATAAAAATGTTAAAAAAATAATTATTTTCTAAAATTTTTGGTTAAATTAAATTTTATAAACATATATATAATTTTAAAAATAATGTATTAAAAATTTATTATTGAGGATTGATTAACGTTGTATAATAATTAAATTTATAACAATTGATTTATCGAAGATTGATTAATGTTGCATAATAATTATTTTGTGCAGGTTGATTTTGTGTGAGTTTGGTGGTGGCGGTTATGATTTGTCAAATTATTGTTGTTTGTTTTTGTAGGGTTGATGGTGACAAAAATTGACTTGGTGTTGATGGCGGTAGAAATTTGAATTTGATGTTGCGTGCATTTTTTGAAGACCTATGAAGACTTCTGAAGAAATTTTGAAGACTTTCAAAGACCTCCTTTAAAGATATTCGAAGACCTCCGAAGACCTATAAAGATTTTTAAAGACTTTCGAAGACCTTTTTGAAGAACTCTAAAGACTTTTAAAGACCTCATTTGAAGACTTTCGTAGACCATTGCAAATTTTTGAAACCTTTTATATATTTTTATATGTCAAATTAATTATCACTAAATCAAATTAAAATTTATAAATATTGTGTAAACTAAAATATGATTAAATAAATTTTTTTATAAAAAAATTGTGAACTCTTTTTTTAATATCTCTACAAAAATATCTTAAATTAAATCAAATTTATTATAAAAAATCAAAAATTCTTTTATGAAAACCTTTTAGATATTTTTTTTGTGTTAATTTTTTTTTTAAAAAAACAAATTTTCATAAAAATATCGTAATTTTATGTCATTATGACATTTTTTTAATTAAGTATTATTTTTTTGACATTTTACAAAATTAAAATATTTTCTTTTGTTATAAAAGTGTGATTATCCCAATGATAAACCCTCCCTCCACATTCATTTCAAGGGTTTTGGATTCCTGGAAAATGTTGCTCCGATCCGTTCGTACAACCGTCGCAGCCGTAGCCCACCACTTTTCGGCCGTTGCGGTGGATAATTCCGGCGGCCGAGGTGGTAGGGACACTTTGGGGAGGAGACTGTTCAAGCTAGTGTATGCGAAGCGGAGTGCGGTGGTTGAGATAGAGAAATGGAAGAAAGAGGGGAATAGGGTGCAGAAGTAACAGCTCAATCGGATTGTCAGGGAGCTTCGCAAGCTCAAGCGTTTCAAATACGCTCTCGAGGTACTCTTTCTAGTTCTCCACATTCATTCTCACGGTTACTAATTGGTTTCTTCAGTCTCACGAATTTTAATTTTAATCTGAAAGTATTATAGCAGTATATCGTTTTTTTGTGATTGTTCAAGTAGGTATGTGAATGGATGACGAAACAGGAAGATATGAAGCT
>CAODLS010140022.1:0-23639 GCA_948243855.1 Flueggea neowawraea | reverse complement strand
GTGCAAAACGTGTTTGACTAAATAGGCCCACTCAAAATTGGCAATGGGCCTTATCCCAAAACTTGGGCCCAATGTCCATAAGCGGTATCTAGTAATACATTATGGAAACCTTAAATTGAGTGGATGTCGGTGATCCGAGTTTACCTTTCATAGTCTGATATTTAGTCCTTTTGTCGCACAATATCTCATCTAAGCATAAGGCATGGTCACGTGTCAACCTTATATTGCTTAGTATATTTCTTGACCTCAAGTAGATTGATATAACAAATGACATTGATAAACCCCTTTATCAATTCATTCGAGTATGCATACATTGCATCAATCATACTCATCAAGTGGCCAATAGATATCACTCTTCATAAGAGGAACAAATCCATCACTCTTACTATCACTCGTCTATATGATTCATGACATATCCAATCATAGCCTTTATTGTTACCCTATGACGGATAATATTTGGCTAAGTCAAAACATGCGATTCCTCATGTAGGAGTCGATGTGAGTTTTAGTTAGAGGACTCAAACATCAACACTGCATGAAATATACTTTGTGACAACAATCTGTTAGCTTTCTTATGAGATTAATCAACATTAAACGTAGTGAAAAACACAAGAAACACGCCACAAGATCCATGTATGATAATATAATCGATTAAAACATGCAGAATTTTATTACCTCTAATTTTTACTGGCCGAAAATCACAACACCAAAAGAGCCTGAATCAAAACTTTGATCATTTTCTCCTTTGCTAGTGCAAAACGTGTTTGACTAAAGGGCCTGCCAAAAGACGACTCCCCTCTGCTCTCACACACACACAGATCTCTAGGTTAGACTACGTGTGCTAGCACTCACAAACCTACCTTTCTTTCTTTTAGGTTTCGGCTATGTGGAAGAGCAAAGCAAAACTTTTTTATTTCTCCTTTTAGAATTCGGCTAGGGTTTTCACCATAGGAGAGTTGTCGATTTTCAAAAAACCCTTATAGTTTTTTATGCTTTGTGCGCCACCCCTTTTAATTTCCCAAACCCTAAAGTTTTATTTCAAAAATAAAACCCTAGAGGCAGTGCACTAAGTGGCCGGCCATCCTCCTAAAAAATAGGAGACCAACCCTAATTGAAAAACCCTTGTGTATGCCGAACACTTCACTACACCAAACCCTAGATTGTGCATGTGTGGCGGGCCTCTCCACTCCTACAAAATAGGAGATTGCTTCTCGAACAAGTCCTACTTAAACAACAAGTCTTCTTCCTTCCCTTTTAATTATTTAATTAAACATTTTAATTAAAACACATTACTAGGCCGAATTTCATAATTCTTTGTGGCCTAATGTGTGTGCCAAATTTACCATAATCCCATCTCGTTATGTTTTATTTATCAACATAAATTAATGGCCCGATAAGAAAGATAGTTTAAGTTCTAATCCAGATCTTTATTGTGTGCAATCCTGTAGGTCCATTCAATGTTCGCAATGGGTCCAAAATAATTTAAAACCCATAAATCATAATTGGTCTCTGGCAAGATGTTATGATTACCCAAATTTAAATGAATGTCAATTACGAATGAACATATCCTAATTTCAACCTTTTACAACCTTTTGCCTCTTGATATCAGAATTAGCATAAGGCATGGAATGGATCACCCTTATTTATGCTAAAAGATTTCCTTGATCTATAAGTGATCCTGACTAAGTCAAACAAATGATAACACTTATTACTTTGTTTGGGTGTGGCCACACACTACTCAGTTTCACTAATCAATTGGTCAGTGATATCTTCTCTCTCTTCGAGAGTGGAAGTCTCTTCACATCACTCAAATTTCTTAGCATGACTCATGGCATACCCAATCATAGCAATACTTGTCACTCAATACAAATAATGTTAGGTGTATGTCAAAGGATACGAGAAATCACTCAAGAATCCATAGTGATTTCAGGTCAACAGATTCAAGTATAAGTGTTGTATGAGAAATACTTATGACCTTTCAACAATGTAGCATTCTCATAAGTGGATTGATCCAAAACACTGTTCTTCAACATGTTATATGTTCTCTAATTGATATCTCATATCCTATGACCAGTAAAACATGATCATCTCATAGAGTACATACTAGTATTGGTATATTGTCATTCCCATGACAATAATCGACTAGGGATATTTAGAATAGTTTTCTTTTATGCTTCAAGGTTTTACTATCCAAATCACATATTTGATAACTTAAGTAGAATCACTATTTATGGATGGTTTATCCAATTAAACATGCACAGGAATAATAATGAAATAAAATAATGTCTCATATAAAATATAATCTGGATACAATGCATTGGGGCTAGGGCTTACACTAACAAATACCATGTATTTTAAGGTGAATCGTGTCATTATAACCTTGTTTGAACATCACATTTGTAGCTAGAATTGGTCTAGCGTGCTTGAATGACTCCAAAGATTAGTCGGGATCCAACTTTGAGATTTACATTATGGGTTGACATTGGAGTCAAACTGCAAGAGATTGTTTTCAAAAGATATGTATCAAAAAAGTCCTCGAATGCCTTAAATGCAGAAGTGCATAACCCATAGGTAACCTCGTGACTAAGAGCAAGTCTCTTAGCAAGTGCATGTGTCCATGAACTATGTCAAATGAAGAGCATGTAAGGAATGTTCTCCACAACAATGTTATGTGATTGTCTTTTTTCCGTACAAGACGTGATTATCGATCTATTAATGAGGTTTGATACAAGGAATAAGTTTCTTAGGACCCGCATGGGACACGAAATGTGGAATCCATTAAAAATTATCTTTAATAAGATCATTGTTAGCAATATACTCTTGGATCAAAAGTGATCAACATTAAGTTCCTTTTTATTTTTTGATGATAAGCAAAATGTTTGACTTGAAGAGAAACAAGTAGGAAAGCTCGGAGTTGCGAAACAAGCCACTGTAAGTGCTTCACGTACATAAAAAATGTGTCACGTACGTGAGGGAGGGTCTGAAGACAAGCAGAAGCCACTGGAACCCTCTAAAGCACGTTTCACGTACGTAAGAATATGTTCACGTACGTGTGTTAAAATTAACGTACGTAAGATATAAGTTCACGTAGGCAAAGTTTGCTCAAAGATGATCAACATACGTGAGATTAAACCAATGTACATAAGCTGGAAAATTAGCAGATGATGTACGTGAGGATAAGGTGACGTACATGAGAATGACACAAATAGCTGCAACGGGCAGAAATGTACTCCAATGTCTAGTTTATCTCCACCAACGGTCATATCACTTGGAAAGGCTACAAATACATCAAGGAATGACAGAAAAACATGGATGATCATATGCTTTCAAGTCCAAATCATTTTCATCATTCCCATCACTCCAAAACACCAAATTAAGCTAGAGATCAAGATTCAAGCTTCAATCTCAAATACAACCAAACTCTAGCATAGTGCTTTCAGTTTTTTGTAAACTCTTTAAGAGTGAGAGACATTTGTTGTGAACTTAAAGAAAACAACATTGTAATGGCTTTAGAGGTTTGAGTCGTAATCAACCTTTGGTAGGCTTTAGAGGGGTGAGCAGTAATCAACCTTGTAGGCTTTAGAGGGGTGAGCCGCAATCAACCTTGTAGGCTTTAGAAGGTTGAGCCGCAATCAACCTTGTAGGCTTTAGAAGGGTGAGCTGCAATCAACCTTATTCGCTTTAGAGGTGTGAGCCGCAATCAACCTTATTGGCTTTAGAGGGGTGACCCGTAATCAACCTTGGTGTAAGGCTTTGTTGGATTGAGTCGCAATCAATCATCGATAGTGAAAAGCCTAAGTGAGACTTAGGTAGTGGACGTAGGCATGGTTGGCCAAACCACTATAAAAATTCTTAGTGTTTTTTTCTCTCTTCACTCCAACTCGCTTCCGCTCTACAAACTCAACTAAGTCATCCTTGGGAAAATTCTCCAACAAGTGGTATCAGAGTGAGTCTCCGTTCATGAAGGCTTAACAACCTTGAAGCAAAGATCCTAAATCATTGGAGATGCCAACATTGGTATTATCTTTTCAACTCTTTCAAATCCTCTCATTTTTATTGATATTGTTTTGTTTTAAATAGGGGGAGAAAAGAAGTTTTAAAAATTATGCACCAATCTTTTTTAATAGGGGGAGAAATGATATTTTGCAAAATATTTTAAACAATGCGCAAATTGTTTTCAAAGAGGGAGAAAAGAAAATTTTGAAAATTTTGCATAAATTGTTTTTGATAGGGGGAGTGAAAATTTTAAAATTTTCGATATGATCACACATGTTTGTATGAAGCTAACCTATTGACAATGATGAAATCCTTGATCAAATATGTTGCCTTTGATGTAGTGCTTAAATTCTTCAAAGTTTTGACATCATCAAAAAGGGGAAGATTGTTGGATCAAGGGTGATCAACATTAAGTTCCTTTTTATGTTTTGATGATAAGCAAAACGTTTGACTTGAAAAGAAACAAGTTGGAAAGCTCAAAGTTGCGAAACAAGCCACTACAAGTGCTTCACACACGTCAGAAATGTACTTCAATGGCTAGTTTATCTCCACCAATGGTTATATCACTTGGAGAGGCTATAAATACATCAAGGAAGGGCAGAAAACCGTGGATGATCATATGCTTTCAAGTCCAAATAATTTTCATCATTCCCATCACTCCAAAACACCAAATCAAGCTAAAGATCAAGATTCAAGTTTCAATCTCAAATGCAACCAAACTCTACCATAGAGCTTTCAGTTTTTTGTAAACATTTTATAAACTCTTTGAGAGTGAGAGAGGTTTGTTGTGAACCTAGAGATAAAACATTGTAATGGCTTTAGAGGTTTGAGTCGTAATCAACCTTGGGTAGGCTTTAGAGGGGTGAGCCATAATCAACCTTGTAGGCTTTAGAGGGGTGAGCCGTAATCAACCTTGCAGGCTTTAGAAGGCTGAGCCGCAATCAACCTTGTTGGCTTTAGAGGTGTGAGCCGCAATCAACCTTTTTGGCTCTAGAGGGGTGAGCTGCAATCAACCTTGGTGTAAGACTTTGTTGGATTGAGTCGTAATCAATCATTGATAGTGAAAAGTCTAAGTGAGACTTAGGTAGTAGACGTAGGCACGATTGACCGAACCACTATAAAAATTCTTGGTGTTGTTTTCTCTCTTCACTCCAACTCGCTTCCGCTCTACAAACTCAACCAAGGCATCCCTGGAAAAATTCTCCAACATATAAGAGCGCAAATACTAAGAGATAACATTTGTAGTAGTGTTGAGTGTGAAAGCATATTGGACAGAGAAGTAACCCACTCACACGGGTGTTTACTTTAGTTTCCCAGTTCGTTAGAGGAAAAACAAAGATAAGGTTGATTTTGAATGCAGAATAGAGCGCATTCATAATCAAGACGCCGACTTGCATTTTATAGTGGTGAGCCCATTGTCAAAGGCAAGAAAGGTCGTATGGAAAGAAACATACGCTATAAGATGAACTCCTGTGCGATCATTAAATGACTAGATGCTAAAATTGAGAGACTTTTATTATATTATGTATTAAAGCAAGAAGTAATCTTGTTAAAGTGTGGATTAAGGTTAGATGGTAAAATGCATCATAACTGAAGTTTTTGTGTGGTGTTGAAAATGTTATATAAACATACGTTCTTCCAAGGAAAAGAAAGAACACCACAACACATGATCATACCATGTATACTATATAAGTGACCATGTTGATGGAAAAGATTAAAAGAAAAATCTCATTTTTCCTAGTGTGAGACTCTGCCATGAATGTGTGGTTCTCAGTACTATATACTCTTAGAGGCCTTAACACATTCAAAACGTGTAGTTGAGTTTGGCTACTCTAGCTTGCCGTTAATGGTCATGACTGATTCGATGAAAACATGGCAAGCTGAGCAAGTAAACTTGGTTGTGTGGATTGTCTGGTGTAAGACGGAAAGTTCGTTTCTAGACGCATTCGCACCAGTCTCATAAGTTAACTTAGTCGACTCTCATCTGGTATGTCACATGTCGTGTGAACTATGAGTAAAGTTTTCGTGAGATTGAGAAGTTCAAAAACCGCGATTGTGTGGTTACGAATTAGGGGAAGGGATATGCTTCCAACAGAATGTGCTGCTGTTACATATACATTAGTAGAATAAAGTTGTTCTACGAGAGACGCCTTCTAGCAAGAATGAGATATGAGACGTTATATTTTCCTAATAGATGTATAGCAAATATGCTATCATTGTATGCTAGTCATGGGGTCTATTTACTTGTATGACATGAGATTTTTATCATGGTTTGTAGTAGCTCCATCATGATCTATGACGAAGTATTGTTCCATCAAGTGTTAGTAGGAGATGTTGGAAGCGGTCCACCTATTACTAGTGAACAGATCTCGGTCGGTCAAGTTGTAAACCGAGACCGTGGACCAAGTCAATTGATAAGCCCAATTGAGTAAGCTTGGAAGAGCAAGCTTCTTATTAAGTTAAGAGTGCCCAAAGAGCACTTGTATATATAGTGCTATCCAAACTTATTAACGGTTAATCCTTCTGCAACCACTTTCTTAAAAACATCATCAGATGAAACATTTTTTCTCTACAACGAGAGAAAATATGTCTTCTTCAACAAAGAGAAGAAGAAATGGTTCTTCTTCATGCCCACCAAATCCTGCACTCATCTCGCGAAGCATCTAGACTGCATAATGGATGAGCTCTTTCGTCGGTAACAACCCAATCGTTGTTTTCTTATGAAACCAGCAACAAATCGATCCTCCATTGTTGTTGTCTCTGCTATTCTTCCACTGTTATGGATGTTGGTGAGTCGAACCCCTCTCTCTCAACAGACTAACAGGTAGAACAGTAGTAGATTCTTTCCCCTCCATTATTAATGGTGAGGCCGAACAAACCCCTCATCCTCTTCATTTTCTCAAGGGACAGGACTACCTCTTATATATAAATATATGAAAAGGAATGCTTTTACCCCAACGCCATCTTCTTTCTCTTGCACTCTGCTTCTCATCATCTTCCTCAAAGTACGTCGTATACATGCTTTTCTGTTACTATTATCAACGTTTTATGCTTTCTTCATCCTGAAATTTTGGCTTCAAGAGTCTTCAACGGCAATGTAAATTTTGACTACAAGTTTGTAGATCAACCAATATAAGTCGGTGATGATTCTTCTGAACTTGGGCTCCTACATATATATGCCCTGGATGCTTCCCAAACCCTCGTACTCGAATATAATTTTTTTTATAAAAAAAATTCAATCGCTCTATCACCTAATTTGTACCTTTTGATCAATATATGTCATACTTTATATATTAAATTAATTACTTAATTTCGCTCAAAAAACAATATCTAATTTTTCAGGTTTTATAAATTTAATCATTCCGCATTTTGTTCATAAAAAAATATTTTATTCTTAATCTCTGAATCTGGTAAGCTTTAATTTGGATATTATTACAATAAATATGGCTTGATTGAAGATTTAACAATGCTCTTGGAATTCTATTTGGTAATTACGATCTAAACGAAAATTCGTCCTTTTACGTGTGAATCGTATTTTTCACTTCCGTTCTTTCCTCTTTCACGATTCTTTACTTTCATTGGAAGTTTCATTTGTTTTTTGAGCTACTTTTTATGGATGAGACTTGTAGCTACATCGAGAACAGAAATACTCACATGTTTTTACATGGTGTTATACATTCAAATTCCATACCATGTACATTATTTAATATCAATTACATATTATTTTTAAAAAATTATATAACCAGTGCGAGCGTACTTATTCGACTAATTTTGAAATAAAACTACCAAAATCCACACTTGTGTCTCTTAGTGCAACTATAAAGCAAAGTCTACGATTCCCATTCGCTCAGATTGCTCCGTACAAAAAACAAACCATTTAAGACGACAACATCAGATACTAGTGCACCCGCATTAGGGGCAATAATTGTAATAACAATAAAAAAAAAAAAGAGGACAAACTTATGGATCATCATTATCATATAGAAGTATGGCATTTTCCTTTTTCACCCCACCAATTAGATATTTTGAGCCGTCCATTAGTAATTGGTAAATTAATTACAAGTCACATCCTTTGAGGACCAAACAAGATGACAAGATTAAATACTGTAAGTAATGGATAAACATCAACCACTTCAGAACTGAAATTTCCAGACAGTAATGAAAAGACAGATCAGACAGGTAAACCCGTAATATTTGGACAAGTGTCCAAACTTGTACAAGTAAATACTTAAATGATTATCCTAGCTACGAAAAATCTTTCTTGTCTTGCGCTTACACGCATCCTTAAACAATTCATTTTGCTTTATGCGTCTTAATATATAAGAGAAGATAAGATTCCAAATTGATATTGAAAATAAGAGAAAGAAATAAAAACTAAAAAGATGGCCAAAATTGGGAGGACCGCAGCAGCGCCATTGCTCACTCTAAATTTTGCTATGTATGTTGTTCTCTTGGGTTTTGCTAGTTGGTGTCTCGATAAAAACATTGAAGGCGAAAACAACCGTGAGCGATCTCCCTCTGTATTTATAAACCTTCTTGTTGTCAATTAATTATTAGTTTACAAAATCATTGGATTTCAGTTATACCAGTGAGAATATTTTCTCCATGCTGCTTTTTATTTGTTAGTAATTTACGATCTAGTTATTTTCTACATTGAATTCAGAATCTTATGAAGCAACCAAGTTAAATTATATACATATATATATATATATATATATATAAGAAGAGAAGCTCAGGAGAAAAGTTTTGAGATAGTATAATCTGCTTGATGGTGGAAATCGATGTATAATTTTTTCGGCTTGGCAGGTTTGGGAGGTAATGGAGCAACATTTCTTTTGCTTACTTTTGCAATCTTAGCAGCTGTTGTTGGCATAGGAGCCAAAGTGGTAGCTGGCAACCATGTGAGAGCATGGAAAGCTGAGTATCTTTCTGCGGTTGTGGCAACCGCTTTAGTTGCTTGGGTCATCACTGCTCTTGCTTTTGGGTATTATGTTTCATTTCATTTCACTTCAGAACATTACTGTATCATTTATTACGTACATTTTTCTTTTTAACTCTTTTTTTTTTTGGCGCGAACACACGAGTAATTGGTGGATTAATTTTACTGCACTCGTATAAGTTCTCTTATTCGATGGAAGCCTTTTCTTAGCTTGTTATATAATTTGTTTTACATTTTCAAAAGCGTTATTATCGCAGATTACATAATAAATTATTTTTACTACTAAACAATTTTACGTTATTTAGATTAATTACATTTATTCATTGAGGCTTGTCTTATATATATATATATATATATAATTTTTTTGTGAGGGTATCCTGTGACTGGCTCAGTGGAGAAGCTGCCACATCGGAGACTTAACGTGCTAGGTGTGAGACACGTCGAGTTTGGGAAATATGGAATTAATTGTACCTAGGAGATTGATTAAAAAAATGCACTAATATTCAAAAAGCGTTAATTATTTTATTCAGTCATAAGTTCTTTGTGATAATTTTTTTTTGAAAAAAAAGTTAAAATGAATTAAACCTTAAAATAGTTTTATTTGTTTTAAATTAAATCTGAGGCGTTTAGTTTTAAATATTAGTTGATTATTGTTAGACTTAATCTTTGAGGAGGTTCCTTGTGTTAGTTTAATTGCAAAAAAATTAAGAAAATTAATTACTCTCGATAAATTTTATAAAATAAACATTACTGGGCATAAATATATGCATCAAATATCTTGCTCGAGACTACTAGAAAGAAGAAATTAGTCATTATGGTAAGAAAAATTAGTCATTATGGTGTAAGAAAAAACTAATCTGCGTCATATGTATGTTTTTTTTTTGGAACTGGAAGTCACTCATATGTATGCACATTCCATAAATTGTTCGATTAAATTTTCGTATCATTTAAATTGCGAAGTTGAGAATGAATATAATTTAATTGCTGGCAGGTTTGCTTGCAAGGAAATACACATAGGAGGGCACAGAAGTTGGAGACTGAAAGTAGTTGAAGCTTTTACAATTATCTTGACATTTACTCAACTTCTATACCTCCTATTGATTCATGCGATTGATTGAGATTGCTATGTTGTCATATGAAATAGTCGAAATGAAACGTATTCCGTGTTCGTGTGGGAAATATGTTAAACAATGATGTAGTCCAACACTGTAATTAGTCGGTTATATAGGAGTTTACATGTATTTGTAATTTGTGCTTTGTTATTGCAACTAAGTGACCATGGTCGATTTGTTTAATCTTATTATTGTTAGTTTTTTTTAATGTGCATTGCATATGATATACATTTTCAAATAAAATCTTAAACAATTGTGAATAATATAGAATTAAAATAATATTTTAAATAAACAAAAATATGACATGTTAAAAAAATTACATTCATACAATACATATTGAAAAAAAAATGATTAAGCCTATTTTTTGTTTTTGAAAAACGCTGGCTAATATAACAACTTATCTTTTAGAAAAAAAAATGTAATTCATAAATTTATTATTTTATGAAATTAATTAACCACTAAATCTCTTTTAAAAGTTGTAGATTGTATATGTGTCACAATTTTCATAAATTAAAAACAAATTATTGATGTACACAATCAATTAACTCTCCGTATAATTTATACTCGAAACTAATGCAGGCCGCCTTTATTTCTGTTTTAATTCCTTTATTCCTAAAATTTGGCTGATCATTTTCAAACCATGTGCATGCCTCGAAAAGTAGTTTGTTTTTTATTAGTCATAATTAATATTTTATATTATTTGATATCTTTTTTTATAGTTTTATATATTTAAAATTTAATTTACTATGAATTTATAGAGGATTTCGTGAAGACATCTCAATACCAAGTAAACATAAAATAATTGACGAATGATTAAATGAGTAATTGAGATTATTTTGAAATTGTTAAAATAAGGGTGGTTCACATTTAATTCCCTTTGTGTTTTTGATTAATGAATAAAACTCAGTAAAATTGTGTTGTAGAAAGAAAATAAATCCAATATAAAAAATGACCAAGAAATGTGAAGAAAGTCATGATGGCACGTCTAAGAGTCGATCCATGATGTTTAAGAGTCAATGATGCATGAAGAAAACATTTAAAGATGCTCCAGACCTTGAGTAGTCGACTAACAGAGTTGGAGAGTTGACTTGCGTACAAAGCAGAACAAGCCGAGGCAAGAAGACTGGCTGGTAGTCGACTAGTGAGAGCACGAGTCGACTAACAGAGCAATGGACTTGGATAGTCAACCGACGAAAGTGATTAGTCAACTAATGAAGATCATGAGTGCCTGATTTGAGTCTAAACGACATTCAAGTGGTTTCACGTTTATCCATTTCAAAGACAACGATCATTTAACGGATATTTATCTTAGGTATTCGACCGATGAATATCAAGAGTCGACTAACGCTATGGACAGGAGCAAAAATTGAAGCCAGTAGTCGACTGATGAAAAAGGTAGTCGACTAACCAAGAGAAAACACAAGAAGTAGTCGCCTAATGAGATCGGACAACCTTAAAATGTTAACTTGATTGATTTCCAACGACTATCTATACTATTCCAACTGTTCATTCAATTTGAAAGGTGTCTCAAACACTATAAATAGAGGCTTGAAGCTTGAAACATAGAAATAAGCACCTAACAGCTTGCTATATCATTTCTTCATTGTTGTTATGACCCGTTTCTGGACCATGACCGGTGTACGAGGCAGACCGTCTATAGAAGCCCAGCCCATATCGCACAAGCCTCAAAGATTCATAAATATTACTACCCAAACCATTTATTAAATAATTAATAAACAAAATATTTATTTTATAATTTAAAATGAAATATATGTATATAACAAAATAAATATAATAATATTTTAAAATAAATTTGGTTATCAAAATACCCAAATACCATAACCCATATATACCCGGTGTGGAGCATCTAACCAAAACATGTAATCCAAGGCCCGATCAAAAGGGTGTTGACCGTAACTCCAAAGTATTTCACTGAGTATTGGATGCCAAAGATTGCAATCAACAAAATCACCTGTAATATAAAATAAATAGGAGCCAAACAAAACAGAAGAAAAAGGGGGTGAGAACCCAGTGAGTGATAACACTCAAGATGCCTCATATGTTCCTCACAAAGTTTGTTTTGAAAATAATTCAAAAATAGCATACACAGGTATAAGTGAGTATACATATAGGTATACACACTATATATAAGTAATAGCGTTTTCAAAAAAATCCATTTCGAAAACGTTCGCAGACAAGACATATATTCAGATTCTAAGCAAAATCCTTCAAAAGCATTTTCAAACTTAATAAAAGCTAGTTTATTTTCAAAAACAAGGTAAACTCCTTCAAATCCTCTTTTGCTATCAAGAGTTCCAAAAACAAAGTCTAAAAGCTTTTAAAAGCTTTACCACATATCTCAGAATATAGATCAAGAAAAACCTTTAAGCTTTCCAAAAAATTTACAGATCATGAATACAAAAAAACTTTTTCCCAACTTGCTAAAAATCTCAAAAATCAAAGAGTTTGCCACGCAGACACGATAAAGGTTTAATATTTATTTATTAAAACAAAACATATATAATATAAATTGCGAAAATAATTTTAAATTAAAAGCATTTCAAATAACAAAGACAATAACAAACACAATAACTCATCACACAGGAACCCAGTGTGGAGCCTCTAACAAATCATACAAACGAGACTCAAACGAAAGGGTACTAACCTCAACATCAGAATACCTCACTGAGCATCAAATGCCAAAGATCACAGTCCACAAGAATCACTTGCAAGATGATAATAAACAGGGACAAAACAAAGAAAAGGAGTCAAACCCAGTGAGGGATATCACTCCAGATCGCCTCATACGTGCCTCACAAAGACTGTTTTGAAAACAGTTAGAAAATATCACATGCAAATATAGTCAACATATATATATATATATATATACGTAATAACGATTCAAAAACCATTTCAAAATCGTTCGCAATCACAGTAAACAACATGAACGAAATCATTCAGGAACTAAACCAAAATCCTTGCAAGATTTTCTTCAAACCTTATCAAAGCTAATGTGTTTCCAAACAAAGCAAAACCTTCCCAGAAAATGTTTTATCTTATTGAAGGTTTCAAAATAAAACCATTTTTAGGGTTATACCAAAAATTCCAGATCAAAAGTCATAATTTTTTCAAACTGTTATCAAAGATTTCAGAATAAAGCTCAAAAACCTTTATAGTTTTCTAGAAATTCCAAAGTCAATAGTTTGCTGCGTAGGCATAACAAAAACCCTTTCATATGTAAGTCTGAGTCAAAACATATAACACAGACCCGGGACTAAAGTAAGCGTAATGTGGACTCTACCACTAATCATGAGACATAAACAAGCGTGATGTGGACTCTGTCACCAATCACGAAATGTGTAGACCAGCCATAAATGTGATGAGGACCCGCCTCTATCAATATCAACTCATGTGCCCTCGTTAGGACAACATCGCTACCGACACCTCTCGTAGCTGGGTTGTCTCAATCATTGGTATACCAAAGGCTACGTACCCCGTAGCGCAGGTGTCCCGTCTCCAAAACATATAAATATAGTATAATTATATCTATAAACAAGCGGTCATCCGACCTAGTATATCATAACTAAAGGGATATATAAGATATAACTTATATATCGAAGTCCAAAACTAAAGTATGATTTTCCAAAAATCCAAATATTTATCAGATCCAGAAATGAATTATTCATTTCAAAATTTACAAATTCATAATGGCATGGTTTGCAAAAGAAAGTATGCAAAACAATCAATTGTTTTACCAAAACGAAGTTCAGAATTTATTTCCCAAAATGTACTACATAAATGTGATATAATCAATTTATATCATTTATTAAAACAACTATCTTTCGCCGAAGTGCAAAATATTTCAAAGACAGAGTATCATTACTCTTTCTAAAACCCAAATGGTTTTCCAAAAACAAATTCAAATCAACCAAGTCCTCATATAGACAAAATTTGAGGATTTTTGATTCTTTAATTAATCCAAATTACATGCTATGGTGATAGCACAACAAAAACATATTGGTTGAAGAGACACAACCTATGTGTCTGAAGCTGGTATCCACTCACCTGGATGTCGAGCTTCCAAACTCCAAATCGCTGATCACCAGTCGATGGTTGGCCGTCTCGAAAATGAAACTGAGTTGAAACAAAGTATTCAAAATAGATCAAACACGGGGACTGTGGCAATATACAATATGCATGAAATGCAAATACATACTCAAACGCCTTCGGCGTAAGAAATCCTATTTCAATTGAAAGCCTATCACTTATTAATATTCAGACCTTGATGTAGTATTACAATCAAATCTCCCAAATATTCCGAAACTACATTTTTAACCTCAAACTTGTAAAATATCAAGCTTTGTCTCTATGGGAAAATTACCCGAAAAATTCATTTCTCGAATCCACCGATAGAAATCAGTTTCAAACACCTACAATGATCATAATCAACTTCAGGAACTCAAATCCATGATTTGTTTCTGAAAAACAACTCTAAATCATCAAAGATATATACAAACCCGAATCAAACCCTAGCTCATTCAGAGCAACCTCAAATCTTTTGATTCAAAGCTTGATTCATGTTAATCTAACCCTAAAAAACCATAGATAATCATGATCTAACCTCCAATCCAACAGAAACATCAAATTCGAACCCTAGAAAGGAATTCTTCACAAAAAGGGATTCCAAGATTAATGCATGAAAATGATGATTTAAGAGGAAAATAAGAATGATCTTACCTTAGACAATCATCTTCAAACAACCTTCAACATCCATCTCAACCGAATCACTCAGATCTGATAACCTAGATCAAATCGAACCCAAAAGAGATTCAGATATCAAAGGCATCAAATGAACGAAATGATGAGGCAAGGGATGATCAACGTGCACAGAACCACTCTAACGCACATAGAAGGTCTTAAGCACGTTCATGATCCATCCCATCGATGATCAACTCGCGTAGATGCCCTACAATGCACATTATTAAGCTCCAGCTCACCTTAACGCGCACAAAACCACATCACAAACTAAAAATCATAATTCCTATCATTTACGGAACCTAAAAATCACCCAATCTTATAACGATATAATCCTTAAATGTTCTTCAAACACCAAAGATCACCTCAAGCTTTCGAGGATCAAATTTTTAATGAGCAAAAATCATTATCAACAGAATGACATTCCACCAAAGACTTTGTTAAAGTTGGTCGAAACACTACAGTGAATATATCAGAATGGGAGGGTTATCACATTCTTCCCCCCTCAAAAGAAATTCATCCCTGAATTTTTAGAAGATTTAGATCAGAGGAAGATCACATATATATATCAAATTAACTATCACAAATTGAATATTCAAGTTATCTAAACTCCAAAATTCTTAATTCACAAATCAATTCTAAGTCTCCAAATCAAAATATGATTCAAAATTCTCAACATATAAAACCTCATAGAGTGCAACCGTCACTCTACTAATACACTACCTCTCTCACACAGAGATATGCAAACATACAGAGAGGGGTATAGGTTGTACCGACTCTAAGACAGAGTATACCAAAGTATACATATGCAGAAACCATGAATGCTGACTTACAAACTGACAGAGTTAGAGAAATATGAATATCCACTCCGCATCTAACAAAGCAACACCTCCAGGGTGCTCAAACACAAAAATGCATACCAATACCGACATACCAAATGTCCAGAAGCAAAAGTAGAAGATACAAAAACATGCAGATGCAAAGAAACTCGATACAAACTTAAGCATCATGGAAACCATTAATTGCCATATCCAATAATGGCTCAACAAAAAACCAATCGAGTCGTAGGTCAATTGACATAAACGTTCATTCATAAAAAAAACATGAGACAACACTCTCAAGGAACAAATTGTGAAGTCGCAAAATACCCAAAAGGTATAAGCAACAAAGAACATGTTTCTCAAAAATTAGAGAGCCACGTGTCGAAATAACAAGCATCAGACACTGGTCAGATATCAAACTTCAAAAGCCTTAGCAATTACACAAACATATAGAGTGGAAAGAACAACTGATAATGCTCAACTGAGCAAACTGAACACAACAACCAAATGTTGCTGAAGGGGATAAGGTAGAGAACCAAAAGAAATTCGACTTTTGATGTTCAACCCTCACAATCAAATCAATAGATCTTGAATGTAATACCCCGCCCATTTCTAACATGTCTTTTGCAGCATTTTGATCAGTCCCAATTTGTTCTGATCAATTTTTCATCCTAGCATTTCGAGTTTGAGGATGTTAAAAATGTGAATTTGTCAAAATGTTTGGGGTTAAGTTGATCTTGGTTCGATCTTGAATAATTGGACTGTTGAGTGGTTGATTAATGATTTTGGAAAGGAGTTACTCGAGTAATATGAGAGTGTTGCTTGAGTAAAATGGATAATGGATTACTCAAGTAAGCAGTTGGTGTTAGTCGAGTGAGACAAGCCCTATGTTACTCTAGTAAGAGATCCTGTTACTCGAGTAAGCCGAACCTTAGATGAATTTCTGGAAAAATCTTACTCGAGTAAGAAGAGGTGTTACTCGAGTAAGAGGGGTGTTACTCGAGTAGGGTTGGGTTGTCACTCGAGTGAGCTATGCAGTTTGGCTGAACGACTCGTCGTTTTGGGCAAGGGTCTATATATACCCCCACCATACTCTTTCGGCCTTTCACTCCCATTTCTCACTCAAATCACTCCCATTCACTCGGAAATCATATCCATTTGTTCTCCATCCTTCCTAGTCATCTCTTGAGGTAAGATTGTGTTTCCATACCTCACATTTCATCATTTATTCAAGTTTGTTCTTATTAGGGTTTTGGGTAGAATGTTCATATGTTCATTTCTTAGATGCTTCTGTTATAATGATGGTTTGGGGTTGTTAGATCATGCTTTTAGGTTTCTAAAAGCACTTAGATTTGGCTTGTAATCATAAGTATTAAGTATGTTCATAAATGGGTTTACTCATCTCATTTTTTGGTCAATTTTCAGATGATTTCGAGTTGTTATGATGGATCCAATCATAGATTAATGTTTAGGAGGTTGATTATGGTCAATATGGGTGTTTAGACATGATTTCTATCGGTAGAATCAAGTGGATCGAATTTTGGAAAAAATTGGGCAAGTGTGTTACTCGAGTAAGTCTTTCGTGTCACTCGAGTAAGCTATAGCTTCGGATTACTCGAGTGAGCAATTGTGTTACTCGAGTAATCCATGTTTTGGATTACTCAAGTAAGCACTAAATGTTACTCGAGTAAGCTATGGATCTGAGGGACCAAAGTTTTAATTTTCGTATTTTGGTGATTTCTAAGAGTTAGGAGTCTAATTTGGAGGTTTTAACTACTTGGAGGACTAGTAGGACCCTTTGAGGACTAATGGGTAAATTTTGAAATGTTTGAGGACTAAAGCGTAATATTACAGAGGTCGAGAACCGAACTGTAATTTTACGAGATGTTTGATTTTCGAGGCGAGAGCGTTTGATCTTCTTCTGGGATAGATTTCTCCGAGTCTGTGTTAGCATCTGCATAACATGCATTCAGTAGTATCATAGTACCATAGTTTGATAATTGTCATGTAATAATTCGTATCCTGGTTAACGAGGTTAGCCGACCCTGGTGATACGAGATTGAGCAGTTCATCTTCGATTTTTCAAGTGAGTGAAATGACATCTTACACACATGCTGTGTCTTATAAACCTATATTGTTTTTGCTGTGTCAGAACCTTGGCATGAAATTTGAAAATTTCTAAAGGATCGATAAATCCTAAAACTGGACTGATGTGAAAACCTCTGTTATGTAAATTAAATTTTGACCTGGGAATTTTTTATGGTTTTGAAAATAAATATATGTTTTAATATTTATTTTTAATTTCGGTAAAAGTATTATGTTATTGATTTCAAAGTACATTTTGAATGGAAATTATTCTTTTAGGATTTGAGAATTTCTTCGAGACAAATGATTTGTTCGGAAATAAATATATTTTCTATGTTGAGTATTTTGTTATGAAATAAATAAACAAATTTTCTGTAGTAAGAATTATGTCTGCAAATAAGTGAATTTGGGTATAAATACTCTGTTAAGCACTTTGAATATTTTTGAATAAATATTTGCACATATTTTCTGTAAAATGTTCGATATGGGACACCTTTTGTTACGGGCTCAAATGCAACCTTTGGTATACCAATGTGAAGACTTAGCTATCAGAGTTGATGGTAGCATGCAATTGCCAGGGTAGGTGGTAACCAGTGTGTAGCTTAACACACGTGACTATTCTCTAGTGGAAGGAGTCCACACTTGATATTCTCTAGTGGCGATGGTCCACATATTAGTTTTTCAGTGGTTATGGTTCATGTTTAACTTTTGTCTGACAGGTTCTAGTCCCCATATCTAATTTTTTTGGTATTTGAAATGTTTGTTGGAGCCCAACTTCTGTGAGTCTGTGTTGTTGCTCATTTTCATGCGGTGTGTTGTTCTGTGAACCTGGCAAGGCATATCTAGCTGGAGCACGAGGACTGCAATGCTCGCGGATGTGTCGAGATCAGTACCTTCTCTATTATAGCCTTCAGGCCCATTGGGTGGACAGAGAACAATATTTAGAGCCCCTAAGGTTGTCAACTGTTAGCCCTTTTGAGTCGAGTACTTTTATAGACTCTTAAGGTTGCGAAATTATTTTGATCTGATCTAGTCAGCACAGTTCTAATATATTTTGGGAATATGATCAGTGATCATCAGCTCTGCATATTATTTTGCAATGATATTTTAAATACATGATTTTCACTTTGGAATGGCTCATGAGTTTTGACTTTGAAAAGATTAAGTAGTCTATTTGAAAGTGTTTTGGTACTTCTTACTGAAAATGATTTTGGGAATTTCCCTAAAATTGTTTTAACAATTATTTTCTTTAAATGTTTGAGAAAATATTTTGAAAGAAAGTATTTAACTAATTTATATTTTGAAACTAAGTCTCTGTTGAGCCAAGTATTTGCAAATCTTTTTGACTATAGTCTTCCTTGAGTGCAAATGATTTCGAAAATGGTTTCAAAGCTATGATACTATATCTACTATGTATACGTATGTACATTTATATTTGCATGTAAAGTTCTCTAAACATTTTCAAACTGTTTTTGTGAGGCACGTATGAGGCAATCTGGAGTGTTGTTTCCTCACTAGGGATTCTTACCCCTTTCTTTTCTATTTATTCTTTGTACTCCTATTTTTTAGGTGATTTTGGTTGATTGCCAACTATTGGCATTCAACGTTTGGTGAGGCACTCCGGAGATTTAGCCAGTGCCCTTTTGTTCGGGCTCAATATGTATTTTGTTAGTTGCACCATACCGAACAGTGAGTTATGGCTTAATATTTGTTATAAAATGTTTAATGGTTTTATTCATATTACTTATATTTATTTGATAGTATTACATCTATACTATTTTCTTATATATCATTTTATGTACAATAAATATTGTTGATAAATGATTGTGTGGGTAGAATATCTGTATCTCTGAGGCTAGTGCGAGATGAGCTGGGCTTCCATAGATGGTTTGCCTGGTACGCCAATCATCGGTCTGACTCGGGTCGTGACATTGAAGATCTAATGATACACTAACTTCTGAGTTCAACTTGACTCATCCCATCAAATGATGTTATTAAGCAGAGTTAACAACATCATTAGTTGTCTACCAAACAAACTCTTTACCCAAGCAAACACCCCTATACTTGGCTATGGATCGTCATCAACCATTTCCAACTCATTCACTAATTCCTCCAAGCATGTTATTTCTAACATGTATCAGACTCACTTTGTCCGAGACACCAAACTCCTTAAATTTCTCAATTTCACTCCGAGTAACATTGAACCACATCGTTCATCCCTGGTCAATTCATAATGTACAGAAATACATCACAGAAATCTCTAGAGCCCAGTGTGAATCCAACACTGACCCCACTTGCCTAACATTTTCCAATATTTGAAAACTCTTCCTATGCAGATTAGTTCATACACTCCAATTCTCCTTTTTTTAATCCACCAAGTCATAAAAATTATCATCCAAGGAAAATCCCAGATAATTGTCCTACGGTACTCGGTTGTTCAAAAGAAACTTCTAGTCTTCTTAGCAAACAAGTCTGAAGCACCCCATAGCAACATTGATCAACCATTTCCTTTATCATACAACTCTCCCTATCGAGTTTCCAATTTCAAATGTACACCAAATCCCACTTCAACCATGAACTCAATCCTTCGCACCATAAAGTCCTAAAATTTCCTCATAAGGCACTCCAGGAACATCTCACACTCTTTGTACGTCTTTCCACTTCACTTTTGAACTTAAGGCTCATTCAAATCCCAAGGCCAAGTACTCTTCATGATCATAACATATCTATTCCTTCTTGTCAAGATCACTAACATATACTTCAAACTTTCAAAACCAAAACCTCGGATAGCAAATTGACAGATTCTCTTATCAGTGAATCAACTTCACGTGATTCTTATAAATAATGAATCTCCAACCGAATTCTTCAAGATAATGTCTACTAGGTTTTGAATCCTTTAATTAATTCAAATTATATGCTATGGTGATAGCACAACAAAAACATATAGGTAGAAGAGCCAACCTATGTGTCTGAAGCTGCCATCCACTCACCTGGATGCAGAGCTTCAAAAATCTGAATCGCTGACCACAGTCGATGGCTGGCCGCCTCAGAAATCAAACTGAGTTGAAACAAAGTATTCATAATATATCAAACACGCTAACTATGGCAATACATGATATGTATGATATGCAAATGCAGACACAAACGCCTTCAGCGTAAGAAATCCTATTTCAATCGAAAGTCTATCGCTCATCGATATTCAAACCTCGATGTAGTATTACAAGAAAATCTCCCAAATATTTTGAAACTACATTTTTAACCTCAAACTTGTAAAATATCAAGTTTCGTCTCTATGAGAAAATTACCCCTAAAATTTATTTCTCGGTTCCACCTATAGAAATCAGTTTCAAACACCTACAATGATCATAATCAACCTCAGGAACTCAAATCCATGATTTGTTTCTCAAAAGCAACTCTAAATCATGAAAGATCTATACAAACCCAAATCAAACCCTAGCCCATTTAGATCAACCTCAAATCCTTTGCCTCAAAGCTTGATTTATGTTAATCTAACCCCAAGCAACCATAGATAATCATTATCTAACCTCCAATCCAACAGAAACATCAAATTTGAACCCTAGAAAGAAATTCGGCCCAAAAAGGGATTCCGAGATTACTGTATGAAAAATGATGATTTAAGAGGAAAAGAAGAATGATATTACCTCAAACAATCATCTTCTAACAACCTTCAGCATCCAACCCAACCGAATAACTCAGATCTGATAACCTCGGTCAAATCAAACCCAAAAGAGATTTAGAAATCAAAGGCATCAAATGAAAAAAATGATGAGGTTAGAATCTTGATCTTACCTCCAGAGATGTTATGGAATGTGGAGAGACCCTGAGAGAGAGTATTAGAAGAGTTGAGAGTGATTTGGAGTGAAAATGAGGCGGAATGACGAAAGGGTCGGGTGAGAGGTATTTATAGACCCATCTCGCCAAAGCGCAATGTTTCACTCATTTTAGCATTTCTGGGCATCATTAACGTGCATAGCACCTCATATACACATATAGAAGAAGTTCAATGTGCGTTGATGCTTATACAGCGTGCGTAGACGATGCTGAGAAACTATCGGCTCAATCCAAATTAACATCAACATGCATTGTTGTTAGGTTTCATTTAAGCCTTTTTGGTTATTAATACAACCAAAAACATAAATAAACCATCCAAGGAATATGCATGTAAAAAACGGAAATTTGGTGAGAAGATTTATACCTAAACTTGTGAAAAATCGAATCCTTTTACCACCAAAAGAGCCGAATCAAAAAGACAAGTTTTTGACCCCTTTTTCCTTGTCAATGCCACTGAAAGGACTGCCAAAAAGCTACTCCTCTCTACCAAATAACACACACAACAACCTAATGTGCTAGCACAAAGAAAAGCTTCCCTTTCTTAGCCAAACTATTCGATTTTGAACAAAACCAAAGAGAAAACGTGTTCTCATGTTCAAAACAAGTTTGGAAGCCTTTTAATCACAAGGATAGGAGAAGGAATCAGGTATCCTTTCCCTTTTTCCATGAAGATTTCGGCTGGACAAGTGAAAAAAAGAGATGAGAGAGGTGGACGGCTAGGGTTGGAAGAAAGAGAGGAAAAATGAGGAAACCCTAGCAAATCTTTCTCTTCCTTCCTTCTTATACTAGGCTGAACCCTAATGCCCACTTTTGACCAGATTTCTTCAACTTATTTAGGTCCCAAATCGGATGGGTACCCTTTCTTAAATAAGGCTTAAGATATAATAGTTTGGGTTGAAAACTAATCACATAGTTAAGCCCAAGCCATTATAAAACCCATGTTTAAGTCCATTTTAAACAAGGCCTTATTTTCTCTTCTTCCATTAAATAATTAACTAATTTAATTAGTCTATATTCATTGGGCTGAAATTGACACTTAATGGGCCTCAATGCGTGTTCCGTAAATTACAAGGCCCAACTTATCTTATCTACATAAATAAGTGGCATATTAAGAAAGATGCATTTTTTTACTTTTCTTTAACCAGTTTTATTGTTTGCAATCATGTAGGTCCGTTCAATGTTGGCAATGGGCCCAGAGCCCATAAATCATAAGCGGTCTCTAGCAAGACATTATGATTACCCAAATTGAGTGAATGTCAATACGTATTAACAAGACATGTCACAACCTTATACAACCCATTGCCTCTCGATATCATGATTAGCATAAGGTATGGAAAGTAATCCTTATTTGGTGTTGATTCATTTCCTTGATCTTTTAGTGATGCTGACTAAGTCAAATAGATGATAACTCTTATCATCCTATTTTGGTATGGCCATACACTACTCAGTCTCACTTATCAAGTGGTCCGTGATGTCTTCTCTCTTTACGAGAGTGACAATTCCTTCACTTAACTCATGTTTCTCAGCGTGATTCATGACATACCCAACCATACCCATACTAGTCAACGAGTTACGGCCACGTTAAGTGTATGTCAAAGTATATGAAAAATCACCTAAGAATCCATGGTGATTTTAGGTCGAAGGGTTTGAGTCTAAGCGTTGCACGAGAAATACTTATAACATGCTACCATGTAGCATTCTCGTGAATGGATCAATCCAAATACACTGTTCACTAACATGCATCTATGTACTCTGATCGATATCTCACATCCTATGATCCGTAAAACAGGATCATCTCAAAAGGTGCATTCTAGTCTTCATTAATTGCCATTCCCATGACAATGACTGTCTAGGGATATTTAGAATAGTATTCTTTTACTAGTCTAATTCCCATTATAAATTATTGACTAAGTCCTTTCAAGTCACTTTCTAAATATGGATTCCCACTATAAATTCGTGGTGCTGATTTTTTGTTTTATTGATTATGGATATGAGACATCAACTTAGAACATAGATACATGTTGGGGAACATGTATTGGACTGGCCTGCTATGAAAGCACTTCATGGATTGTTGTCGCA
>CAODLS010139829.1:0-10065 GCA_948243855.1 Flueggea neowawraea | reverse complement strand
TAATTTACATCAAAATCAATTCAAATTTTCTGGAAAAAGAAAACCCAAATCAAATGTCAGAACAGAATCTATGCTACTTACAGCCAATGCTGGGGGAAGTCCTCCAAGAACATCACCAAGACCACCAGTTTTAGACCATGGACCGACCTCAGCACCGACAAAGATAATACTCATGCCATGGTCACAAATGATTTGGCCAGAAGACTTATCAGTCTTCGTTGCATGCATCTTCTTGACAGCCTTGGTGGCGAATGCCTTTGATTGGGACTTCATTTGAAGCTTATCCACCATGTTCAAAGACCTCAAACCATTTTGGGTCATGCTCTGATTCCTTGACCCAATCTGAGCCAAGTTTCCCTTTGGTTCTGATACATGGCCATTCACATGGGAACTCCTTGACACAAAGTGTGAAGCAGTCGCGGATGCCATGGCACTCCCCTTAATCTGAAAACCAGAATAAAAAATAAAATAAACACTACCCATGTCAGAAATCATGTTCAAGTTCGTCTTCAATTCTTCAAAAGTTCAATTTTACTCATCTTGGCTTTAACCCAAATTAGAAATATTCAAAAAGGTTCCTGATTTTCAAAAAAAAAAAAAGAACACCTCTCTAGTTTCTTTTGACTACAAATAGAAACGATTCAGCAAAAAAAAATATTGTAAAGCTAGTATCTTTAGAATCATTTCACGATCGTAATCATGGGAAATAAAAAACATCACAATATAATTTTTTATTCATGAACACTATGGCACTAAACTGATTCAAAAGTAAGATGGAATGATGCGGATTTTTCCTCTTAAACAGAGGTGTCGAATTCAAACCTGGCTACTGAAAAAAATTTAAGACTGGGAGAGAGGGTGATTTGATCAAGAGAAAACTGATGAAAAAAAGGGTGGTAAACATCAGATGTACATATATATAGCAGAACATTACCGCTAATACTTTTCTGGGCAAGAATTAACCTTAAAACAAGTAAAAAAACTAACCATCAACTCGTAGAAAGTGAAGAAACAATCACGAGAAGATTTCTGATGATAACAATGATGAGTTTATAAAATTGGAGTAACCACCGAAACGAAAAATAAATATCTAACAACTACAAGAGTGTGCAACAGAGCAACAACGTTCGAACGAGGAATTCTAGGAGGTTGTTAGACGAAGAAGATCACGTAAAGATACTAAAAGACTTGCGAGGGTCAAGAGGAGTTAGTTCGCCGGCAAGAGAGTCCGAGTGGAAGTCTCAAGTGAGCTGTGGCACTGAAATTGTGGAACGGAGGGATGGGGAATTTGTAGTGGCTGTATTGGTGCACGTGCCATTCCACATGGCAATAAAATAATGGTTTTTGGTGATCCCAATTACGAGGCGTCTTAAGATTGCGTTCCTGATTACAGTTTCACGTGAAGTGAGTCCCTCTTCTTTTAGGTATATTGAGAATATGCTTATTATTTTTTGTGCTTTCAAATCAAATGACTCATGGGGTGAGATCTTTTCTCCTTGTTTTCCAGTAATTATTAAAACTTGATCTCAATCCAACTTCCAACTCTTTTTTTTTTGTTTCATACAAACTTATTAACCTTTTTTTGAGTAATTTATTAACCCAATTAAGCCTTAGTTTTTATTGCCTTTAAAACAAGTCATTTTTACCAAACTGAGTCCGCAAAGTATTTTAATCCAACTTAGTTTACGCTTACTCCTTCTAGTTATATATGAAGACATGCCAATTCTAGTTAGAAAGGTATGTTCGATTTATAATATTTTGATATAATATATTATATATTTAGCATATTGAAATTAAAAAAAGTCAATTTTTTATATATTTACTGTATAATTTATCAATCTGTAATATATTTCTATCTACATTCAATTTATTAACATTAAACACTTCCAATTGGTTGGTATAATGTACAAGAATTGTATGATGTTGCTTTCTAGTTGATGAAATTTTGAATATTGTTTTCCACCGGAAATGAGAATTTGAAGTTCATACCTCGAGTTGAATAGTAAAAGATGGGAATGGCTCAATTCCATGGTGTATTTTGTCAAGTCAAATCTCCATTGGTGACTTGAAAAGCAATGAATGAGACGTGCATGAACTGTTATATTGGTGTAAACAACTCAAAATTGGCCAAATTGACCCACGCCAACCGTAAGAGTAGCTTTCACTGAGATCTTCTTCCATCAATTTTCATTATCTTTTAATTTTTTCAAGGAAAAGATCATTGAAAAATAATAATAACTGGACGATGGAGGAGGGCTACGGCAACGTGTCGTATATGTGTGTCGTCGTTTAGTGAAACAAGTTGTATTAATCGGTGTTTAAATTACTGAATTGCCATGGAGGGACAGGTCGCATGCGGCTTGTGAGGGTGCTCATAGGTAGGGACAGTTTGGGGATCGCAAAAGAACTAGAACAGTCTCAAAGTCTCGAAATCTTATTTTTTTCAAAACTAGAATCGAATTAAAAACAAAAAAGATCCGTCCCAAAATATCTAAAATTTCAGGACGGTTCAGGACGGATCTCTGAGATTTTCAGGATAGAGAAAACGGAACGGTTCCTATTTGGTTCTCGAAGATTTTTTTCAGCAAATTCAACTTAAAACAAAAAAAACCATCAATTATATCAACCATAAGTTAAATACAAAAAAATTATACAACATAAAATTAAATCACTGATCAAAGTCAATATAAATCTCATCAATCATATGTTAAACATACAATCAAATACGCTAAAATAAAATTAAATCTCATTAATCATTTTTTAAACATTCAATCAAATACATAACATAAAATTTAACAAACATAAAATTAAATCTCATCAATTATTTCTCTCTCTCTCTCTTTATATATATATATATATATTGGTACTAATTCGGTTCTTTGGTTTGGGACGGTTTGGAACGGTTATCGGGACATGTATTGGTTAAGATCTAGAACCGTCCTAAATAAAAATTTCGTAACAGTTCGGTTTGGAAAAAGTCAAAGGTTTTTTTTTCATTTCAGTTCTTTTTTTTCTGATATTCAGTTCGATTCGAAAATCTTCAAAACCTACGAATAACTCCTACTTGTGAGGATATTTTTCTCGGACTCGGAAAAATCCATGTACGGAAATGAAGCTCCCATAATTCATGCCCCAGGAGTTTTCCCTTAAAATGTTTGCCACACATATTGGAGACAATCTTTCGTTTCTTTTTACAAGTGAAATACGGCAACTCGGCAAGCATGTGGCTGATTTTTGGCAATCTGGTTGAGAATATATTAACACTTAAAAAGAAGAGTTAGTTTGAAACCATAACATATAATATTTTATAATAATTAATGATAAATAAATATTAAAAAATAAAAAAATAATACGTTTTTTAATAAAATGATATATAGTATATGATGTCTAAAATATATTATATACTATGTGTAACAAACGAGCCTGAAGACTTAGATTTACCATTTGCTTGATAAAAAAATAATAAAAATTTATAAATGTGTAACTTATTAATACTAAAGTAATTTTAGCACTAAAGAATCAAGAATTTCATCCACGATAAAATCAAATAAAATGACTTATCAAAAAACAAAAGTACAAAATTTTATAAATGACTATCCTCTAATCTTTCCTAATCTCCTATCACTTCTTCCTTAACAAACAAGAGGTGATGATAAAAAAAAGTTAACTGAAATATGATTATAATTAAGGGTGCTTATTTTTTATAGAATATGAATTTGATAGATTGAATAAATTATATAGCACAAAGTATAAATATGCTAAATTGATATGTGAATAAAACACCTTTTGATTAATAAATTATTATAATATTATTATTTTTATCAGCTTAAAACAACTAAAATTTTGAAATAATCTTTTACTTTTTCTATGTTTGGATTGATTGTGTTGTGTTCGTGCACTGCTTTCTAATTAAAATGAAAACACTTCTTATCATTATTAGGACGGTCGCATTAATGTTAATGTTTAACCAAAAATTTAATGAAATTCTAACTGGGTATAACAATAATAATAATAATAACTATCTGAAATGCTAATACGTGTGATAGAAGTGTCAAATTTTAGGATAAAAGAAAATAATAAACTTGTTTGGGTACATTAGTTCGCATTGATCTAATTAGCTTGTTGGAACAAATGGCTTATTTTTTGGTTATTGGGTCCTTTTCTATGTAGAAAAACCCAAATTTTTTGAGAGGCCTATTTTTATAAACCTATTAGGGTTTATGTTATGTTTCTACAGCAGTCACAAGAGAGAATGAGAGAGTGTGTGTCTCATTTTGTGTAGCCATCAAAGAAAAAAAAGAGAGAATTTTCTGTTCTAGTGTCCAACTAGTCTGGCCTCTTCCAGTCAATGTTTAAAGGCTTATTTGTTGTCCGATTGTCGTTATTTTCGGTAGGCTTGTTCATCTTCGTGTGTTCTTAAATCTGAACGGTGGATATTGAATTTTGACGGTTGATTTGTGATTTAGAGGGCCGAGAACAGAAGTTGTCTGGGTTTGCATTCAGCAGTGACAGATTTGATCATACTCCATGATTGGAGGGGTTTCCGTGGTCTGATTGGGCTGATTTTTGGTAAGTATTTGGAGGACATTTGGGAATCTATTCTGAACGGTGGAGATTGGTTTTTGGGGTTGGAAAGGTCGTCATTTGCTGAGAGAACCGAACCTTTTTGTTTGTTCTCTTTACTCTCAACTTATTACTTTTGTTTATTGGAGTTGTGAATGTGTTTACTAGTGCTTGTAGCACTTGTTAGCTTGTGTTATTACTGTAAACATTGTTAATTTATAATGGAGCTTTTTATTTGGACTGAAGAGAAATCCCGTGGTTTTTATCCTTTAATTTGAAAGAGTTTTCCACGTTAAAAATTGTTTTGTGTTCTTTATGATATTGATGTAATTTAATTTATATTTTCTATCCATATTTACTTCTCTTGTTTAGTCTAAGTGGAAAAGAAATTTCTGAGGATTAGTTTTGTGAATTGTTGTGTTGCCTCCCTTTTTCATCACTCATAAGGCTATAAGTTAGAAAAGGTGAGTCCATGTTTATTAAGTGAAAGAAGACGATGTAATTCAATGTGACTCACGCGACTTATTACTTGCAAAAGATCATACGAAGACAAATCAACAGCTTGAGACTCGTTTTCTACTTGGAAGTTGTCCACTAATTCAGTACAATTTCTCCACTAGTTCTCCTCCTTAGATATTCTCCACAAATATATGCAACTACCATATCGAACAAATCCAAATTAAGGAGATTACTTCAAAATCACATTTGTGGCCTAGGCTTGTTTGTTATGCAATGCCACTACTCATGATTGAATCTTCCTCTAATTATTTATCTCCACATCATTTGAAATTAATTCGAATAATTGACATATTGGTCAGTTCTTATACATCTCGTTATTCTATTAACAAGTGTATAAATTAATGATATTAGAATCATTTCAAATATGAAGAGCTCAAGTTATGTGCATTTGAACATCCAAAAGAAATTGGAGTATTCTTAAAGAAAATTCATGGTCATGGATGCTACACTTAATATATGTATATAAATGTTGACTCTTAACAATGCAAGGTAAATTGTTTAGAAAATATAGTTGTTAGGAAGGAAATGAAACGTTAATACGCTAAACTTGAAATTATGCACTCAATACATGTATATATATGTTGACTCTTAATAATGACAAGGTAAACTGTTTAGAAAATATAGTTGTTAGGAAGGAAATAAAACGTTAATATGCTGATTCCGAAATTATGTGCTCTTTATATTAAAAAATATTATTTTTTTCTTATAAACGTATATAGAAATATAATTCCCTTTTAATCTAATATTTGTGAACTATATGGAGGCTACCCAAGTCACCAACCTTTTTCCAAAAAAGAAAAAAAAATAGTGACCTCTATGTACCTCATGTGATGCGAGGAGGTCCATTGATAAAAACGTTATCTTCTGCTTGAGAAATTATTCGTGCACCAAAATACAGGAGAAATAATAACTTCAAGTCCCATATAAATGATACGGCAATGTTCGTGACTTAAATGCGATGGCAAACGACAATGTTTTTTTTTTTTTTGGGTCTTGCCTCAATTCACAAGGGAGGAGGCGCTACATTGCAAACGACAGTTTTGAGATTGAGAAAATCCTAGGTTTCTATCATCCTTAGCCCGTCATGGTCAGCCCCACTTCATAGACCACAACTCGATTCTTAACGTGAAAATAATCATGGGCTCAAGCTTGTTGAACTGTACATGGTCAAGAAGAGTTGTTTTTGTCCTCTGTACATTAATACGGGTTAATTTTATCTACAGTCACTCAATTTTGTTACTCAGTTCAATTTAGTCATTAAAGTTTAAAATTATTCAGAACGGTTACTCAATTTTGTTAGAAAGTTGAGGACAGTCACTATGTTGTTTTTTGTCATCGGAGTTCATGAATGGACCGCCACATCATCAATTTTTTACACATCAATGTGCAAAAACATCCGTGTGGAAGCCATTATAACCTACATTTTTATTCTGGTCTGCGTGACACACTGATGTGTAAAAAATTGATGATGTGGCGGTCCATTCATAAACTCCGGTGACAAAAAATAGCATAGTAATTGTCCTGAACTTTCTAACAAAATTGAGTAACCGTTTTGAACAATTTTAAATTTTAGTAACCGAGTTGAACTGATTCACAAAGTCTAGTGACCGTAGATAAAATTAACCCTATTAATACTCTACATAAAAATAACCTATATTTTATTATACAAAATTTTAGTCCTAACTTGAGCCAGTTTAGGAATAATCTCTAAAGTGTAATAAGTTATAAATTTTTTAAGTCCCGTATTAAGAAAATATATCTCTATATAGTAATAATTTTATATATATATAAGAGACAATAATAATTTTAAAAGACTATTATATTTACTTATAAAAGATTTTTGCACTTATCTATGCAGAATTAGAAACATATAAATTCTATTTTAAGAGTCTAATTATTTTATATTTTCTTTAAAAGTCTAAACATACAATTCTAAAAAGTAAATTAATGTGCCAGACAACTTTGCATAAATATTTTTCTAATAATAATTATTAGAAAGTTCTTGTTGTTATTGTTGTTAAAGTGAATACTTTTGGGTGTTAGGAAAACTTTTTGTACCAAAACTTTTATTTAGTTATAACCTCTCAATTAAAATACAATTAATTTGGTTACAAAACTATTCTTCTTATTGCCTGAACAACAATAAAGTAATAACAATGAGGTCGAATGGTCGTCAACCTTCATGTAAATCCTGCAAAACAAAGAAGGTCAGAGGTCAAGGGTTGATCCCTCGATTTCACTACGACGCTCAAGCCAGTTGGAGTATTTTTCAGAAAGAATTTTGGCTGATTTTTGGCTAACATTAAGCAAATGAGATGTACCTTTTTCTGAAGTTGAAGGAGTCATTTATAGAGTGAGTGATGAAACAGATGAGATGGGAGAAAATTCCCTTTGACTTTCAAATGTAGGAATAATCTCATCCCTTTAGCCATTTGATCTCTCTGTTGATAGGCGTATCTTTTTAGTGAATATGGATAGGCGTATCTCTCTTTTAAATATAGATAAACGTATTTAAAATGATTCTTCTAGAATATACATTTTTTTCCTGCAGACTTGACTTTTGGATATGGGTCTGCATATGCTTCTATCACATAAGGCCTTATGGGTTTTGTTGGACTTAGTAGGCCTCGACCCATGATAAATCAATGACTCTTTACTCCTATATTTGAGTTTCTCAAATGTATGAGTAATTTTTTGATGAAAAATTAAACGGATATTTTGTGAATTTTTTCGATCGTCAGAGTGTATATAAAGTAAGGACCTTGATGAGTGATTTTTATGTCATAAGGAGCATTTCTTTGAATTATAAATTTGAGGGACTTGAACCGTAATTTTGCATATTTAATCCCACTTGAAGTGCAACGTTGCCGACTTATGTTTCTTATATTTATTATTTTTTGTTGATGTATCCTGTAAGCCTAACTCTTAAAGCTTATCAATCTTCTTGATTTTTTTTTTTCTATAATCGCCTCTTCTGAGTTCTTCTTCTTTTTCTTGGCTTTAATCTCTATCTTCTTTCTACAACAAAGAGACAAAATGTTGCCACCAATTTCTGGCTTTTTGGTGTGAGGTTGACAAAGGTAACTTTTTGGTCTTTTTTTCTTCTTTTTTTCTGGCTTTTTCGTTCTTTTTTCTTGTTTATTGATCCATCTCTCCAATGTATCTTTGTTGCCAGTAGATTCTTGAAGCAACCAAAATGCTAAAATAATTGTATGCTCTCTATTCTCTTCACTTCTTTGAAGTACATCATCTACATATCAAAAGAGAAATTTTTTTTCTGAAAAGGTTAATCCTTTATTTCCTTTTATTCCGTTCTCTTGCCTTGTTTTTTATTATTGGTTTCTGGATATTGCGGTGGTGGTTCGGTGTTAAAGGGTATGGATTAATTGCAGAAGATAAATAAAATTTGCTGCAGGTCTATATCACAAATGCTTGGTTGCTTAAGGCGTTTGTTGTTGCTTATGGAGGTGCCTAGTTCAAATCATCAAATGAGCAAGATTTTTGTGTATTTTCACTTATGACTGTTCAAGCCCATCTACTTCTGCCCCACCACCAGATGCAAGCCCAGACCATTTGGATTCGAATACTTGCGGCCCAATTCTGCTCCACCGGGCCTATGACCCTTAAAGAGTGGTTGGTTGGCATTCTGCTCCTACCGACCATGCCATGAAACCCGTCACATTGGATCACTTCTATGTCCTCCTCCAGATCACGCCACGTGTCGATTTCAATGGTGTTAGACCCAGGCTTACCAATCCAACCATGGAAGTTGTAGGACAAGAACAACACCAGGAGTCCATCAGATGACACCATGTGTCACCTAATCAGTTGTGAGATCTTAGTATATCGAATAGACCATGAGTCGCACTACACTGAAATAAAGCCTGCCACTGATGAGACCGCACCACGTGCCACGCCCGAGATCATCAGATCTGATATTATCATGGATCCATAAGATCTATACCTCATAAAAACCATCGGATGATTGCTATGTGGAGCGTTTCGAATCGTCAAATCTGAGCTTACGCTAGGTTGACAGCCCCAGATTTTCGCCTTTAGCACGTGTAGATGACACAACGTGGCAGTATGTGGGCCGTCAAATTTGAGCTCATGTGGAGCGCGACACACTGGATAGAGTGTTCTCTTGACTAATTTCTTACCGTTGGATCTGCCTACAAGTCCTCCATTGTACCGTCCGATCTGAGCTCACACTTACTACCATGAAATTGTTTGTACTGCATCACATGTTCTTGGTCTTCTAATTTAATGATGTGGCATGTTTTGGACCGTTGGATCTAATTTCATGGATTCTTTTATAGTTGTGTCAGTTAGGGCTGTAAGGTTCAATCACTAAACAACAAAAACCATCCAATTAATTCACAAACGCACCGTAATTTGCGACTATTCGCTTATTTTGGATGGTTGTGAATGATAATTTCTTAAATTCATTATTTGCAGTTTGACTACGGTTTATTCATTTTTCTAACCGCCAAAATTCAATCGCAACCGCATAGCCGCATATACATGCATGTATACACACACACACACACACACACATACACATATACATATTAGATTTTGTATATTTTAGGTGGGTAAAGGCTTAACCAGTTTATTTTTTTCTATATAGATAAAGTATATATTTTGGTGGCTAAAAAGGAATATACATGAATTGTTTATGTTAGCTGAGGGCTAATTGATGAATAAATGTTGCCAAATTGCATGTATTTTGGGCAGATTACAAATGTAAGTAAGACGATCATGATTGTCTTGAATGTTTGAACAACAATTATAATGAAATAATATTTAAAGTATTTTTCAGTTTTCTTTTATTTTTTATATTATGTTTATACTTCAAATTCATATGCTATTAATATTGACTACTTGTTATATATTAACCGCAAGAACTATTCGTATCCAACCGCATTCACATAATTAATTTGGGCAGTTCCAATCGCATATGTTGTTCAACTGCAAATGCAA
>CAODLS010139822.1:0-19890 GCA_948243855.1 Flueggea neowawraea | reverse complement strand
TTTTAATACATAGATTATGTTTATTTATAAGTAATGGAATGAGATAAATATTTACAATATAAAAAATACCTTAATAAACTGATGTACAAATAAATGTTATTGTTTGACAATCATTTATTATTTTCAAGAAATAATTATTATGTTTTAATATCTATAATGTGAGAGAATGCTTATTTGATTATTTAATTATGAGTTTATATAACTTTAGATGTTTTAAAGTATCTCATTTTATAAGTTAAAATGTTTTTTTGACGTGATTATTTTTCCGTTTATTTTAATGTAACATATTTTTTTTGTTTATGTTTTAAATAAAATGCAATATATAATCTTTTCGTATTCCTATTTTTTCACAAATTAGACGCTAACAAAAAAAACCCATGGCATCGCCCGGGCCTCCAACTAGTTATCTATAATTCTCAAAAAGCGTATTATAATATCTCTACTGTTTTCTACAATGCATTCTAATGAATTTATTAATTTAGGTCATGATAAATGGTAGTCTTGAAGGTTTTTTTGAAGGGAGGAAAGGGCTTAGACAAGGAGATCCTATTTTTCCCTTGCTATTTGTGTTGGTCATGGAGTATCTCTCGACATGTTTCAGAGCAAGACTCTCACCTGCTTTTGAGTACCACCCGGGATGTCATGGTATGAAACTAAGCCACTTGATTTTTGCTGACGATTTATTTATATTTTGTAGTGGCAAGGTAGTGGCAGTTAAGGAAGTGGTGAATATTTTACAACATTTTTCAAAAGTTTCAGGTTTACAGGTTAATGATACCAAGAGCTTAGCCTTTTTTAGTTGTGTGGAAGAGGAGGAGAAGAAGAAAATCCTGGAGTTCCTTCAGTTTCAGGAGGGTCATTTGCATGTTACCTACCTAGGGATTCCACTTGTGTCCACTAGCCTTAAAAAAGAACATTGTTCAGCGCTGTTACAGAAATTTCTAGCAAGAATTACATGTTGGTCAGTGAGGAATCTTTTCTATAGAGGTAGAGTACAGCTGGTGAATTATGTACTGAGAAGCTTACATGTGTATCTTTGTTCTGTGTTTGTTCTACCTGCTTCAGTCTTGGAGGAATTAGACAGGTACTGCAAGAATTTGTTATGGATTGGTAAGGGAGATGTACACAAAAAGAATCTAGTTGCTTGGAGGGAGGCTTGTTTGCCAAAACAAGAGGGGGGTGTGGGAATCAAAGATCTAGTTTCTTGGAATTATGCAGCGGTGGGAAAAAATATATGGGTGTTGTTAGCAAGTAAAGAGAGTTTATGGGCCAGTTGGGTGAGTCAAAATAGACTGAAAATGATGAGTTTTTGGGGTATTGTGAAGACACCAGACGCAAGCTGGAGTTGGAGGAATTTACTACGACGTCGCAACTTGTTCAAGGAACTATTTTGTTATAACCTCGGAGACGGTATGTCCTTTTCCTTTTGGTTTGATCCTTGGCCGGAGGGTAATGCTATTGTGGAATTATGCTCGGAAATTGTCGCAGGAAGTGCTCAAATTGCCAGAATTGCTAAGGTTAAAGATGTCTATTGCAGAGGAAGATGGAGCCTCTCACTTCCTATGGATCCTCAAGTTGAGGATGCTTGGAATTTGGTTAAACTACAGACCTTAAATGAAAACATGTGGGACACTATTACTTGGAAACTAACTAGCAATGGCAAGTACTCAATCGCTTCGGCTTGGGATCATCTTCGACCCAAATCCCCGAAGGTCGTCTGGTGGAGGTTAGTATGGGGTTCAAACTATATTCCTAAACATGCTTTTATTTTATGGCTGGCTATTAAGAGGAGATTGTTGACAAAGAGTAGATTACGGAGATGGCGTGTGTGTGAGGATGATATTTGTGTTTTCTGTCAAGATGATGCAGAAACAATACATCATCTATTTTTTGGTTGCAAGTTTTCCATGGCTATATGGAGGCAAGTTCTACAAAGATGTAACATCCAGAGGAGGCCTTTGGCTTGGCAACAAGAAATCAGTTGGTTTGCTATAAAAACTTGCTCTAAGAGTAGGTCTTGTCAAGTTAGGACGATGACTCTTGCAAGCATTGTGTATAGCATCTGGAAAGAACGAAATGCTTGCCTTTTTTCAGGAAGCATGCGCAGATTCGAATAGAGTTTTGCGAAATATTTGTTTTAGCATACGTTACAAATTTTTACCAAATTATACAGATATAGATAGACTAAGGGTATGATGCTAGTTTTGTTCTAGAGTTTATGCTTGGTTATTTTGGTAGCTTGAGTATGGGAGATCGGAATATAGGTGGATGTTTTTTGCTGTTTTGGTTGTATACGCTTCTTTTGGCAATAAATTTTTTTACTTATTGACCAAAAAAAAATTTATTAATTTATAATTTACGTTTGTTATCTATTACTTAATTTATTTAAATATTTTTGAAAATTTGAAAAAAAAAGGGGACAATCAATTTTAAAAATTAGCACATCAACAATGTTTTATCTAAAGATGGAATCCGGAGAAAAACAATATACTTATCGAGTTACCATTGAAGCAGCATTATATTAGTAGTAGTTTGATATTGGAACTTCAGTGTTATCTTCTTATTATTATTTATGCTTTCCAAATGCAAGGTGATTTCAACTCAGATTGATCATAATACTAGTTTTATATCTTTACTTTTCACTCACAAGTGGGGACATAAAATTAAAAAGAAATAAGAATCAGCCATTAAGCAGTTATATCTGAATGCAATTATATTTTACCTAATATTATCGGGAATACAAAGTCAATAAGATTTGTGCGAGTTGAGATTAGTTCAACCAATTTTAAAATTTAATAGACTCTTTTTATAAAAAATAAATAAAATAACGGGGCATGTGAATTATAAGAAAATTAAAGGAAATAGACTTTGCCTAAAAAAATAAAACTGGAAAAACCATAATTAGAGAGTGGCGTATAATAATATCAGCCAAAAAATAAAATAAAATCCATATGTTTGTCGTCAAATCATTACTTATATGCATCTGGACATTTTGATAACAAAAATCCATATATTCAAGAACATTTTTTCCGTAAGTCAATCAAGGGCACAAATTATTTAAATTAACGAACCCCTTAAACCTCCAACATTATCATAATTAAACTAAAATGAACATGTTAACATGTTTCAATTTCTCGTAAAAAAGTTATTTAGCAGTCATCAAAGGTTTTTTCTTATATATAGGTTTTCTTTAAAAGTGGGGTGCAACACAGTCGAGAAATTTTCAAGAGACCACTCATTCTTGTACTACTATTATCCTAATACATTTAACTTTGGAAATCTAATGGGATCCGGTGCAACTGTGCAAGTTGTCATTAAAGTTTTAACGGATTATTTAAAGCAATTGTACAAACCAAAACTCTAAACAAATGCATATATGCAATTCCAATTTAGATTTTGAAACATTTGCGCCTAAATTAGGAAAGTATGGAATGTCCATGATTGATCGTTCCAAGTGTCGTTAAAATCCCACACAGCCACATGCATGGAACACGTGCAAAGAACATGCAACTCAAATAATGGAATTTCACATGTAATCAAACTTGAAACTACACAATCCAGCTTCATTAGGGTTTTGGAATTGAATAAATTGATATACAGCTCCAAATCCAATTGTCATCATTAATTTTTTTTTGACGATGAAAAGGGGAATGTAGCGTACTCTTACTGGGCGTGACCATACAGCCGAATAAACCTCCTCACTACGACATGTTTCTGAGAGTCATAGTTGACACGGGAAGCGGATTTGGACCCGTGCACTAGTGTAATCACTGTGAGAGTGAGCCCGAACGAATTCGAATCCAGAACTTCACGCTGAGAACAACATACCATCACCACTCGGCTACCCCTCGAAAGGTAATTGTCATCATTAAATTGACCCTACCCTTTGCAATACTTTTATAATGTATGTTAATGAATGATGCCATTTGGACCCGTTTTCACAATGAGGTGTTTGATTATTTTTGTTTAGAAATTAATAAAATATTGTATATTGATAAATTATGTATCAAAATATAGAAAGAGTTACGCCTTTTTAAAAATTATAATATGTTAAAATATATAGTTTATAAATCAATTTAGCGAACTATAATTTATTGTATAGATAGTATATTATAATTTTCAAGAGTATGTGATTAGCCTTACAGATTTTATTTACGATTAACGATGCTTGTTTTATATTTAGCATATATAGTATATTATATGTCAAGATCATGACCAAAATTACATATACACGAATATACATCACATATGATATACATAGGATATGTAACATTGCATACTTCATAGCCCTATTTGTCGATATGGTTTGAGAATAATTAAAAAAAAAACTTACAAAAGTGATAAAAGGTTTATTGATAGGATAATAAGGGTTCAAAACTAAAACAATTAGGAGAGAAAGGTAAATAGGTGATTTCGTAATTACATCAAGATAAATGTATAAATAAGTATTATTAGCTTGAAAATTCAGCAACTTTAGGTATGCATAGGTGTCCAAAACATAAGAAAATGAGTTGATAGAAAGAAGAAATGTGGAAACTTTTAATTGGATCTCCTAAGCACCTCGTCACCTCGTGCTTTAGCTAAACAAGATAAAATCAAAACTTAGCCAAAGAGAACACATTCATCTCATGCTCAGGTCATCTAGTTGAGAGAAAACAGAAGGGGGAAAGGAAGAGAAAAGAGGAGAAGAACATATGTGCTTAGAAAATTCGATGGGAAATCTAAAAATTGTCAATTTCGCGTCTACTGCATCCTAGGAGCAACATAAGTAATTTTCTCCATTCTTATCTGCTTAATATTCATTATAATATGTATTTAGAGGTCTAAATGTTGAATGAAGGGATTAGAGAACGAATTAAGAAAAAACTCATATGAATTGGAATATGGGTCAGTTTGCGTCTACATTTCAATCTGTATCGCAATCTTGTTTTGAGGCGTTTAAAGACAGATGTAGTCAAAGTGTAAAATATGAAAGTTGTTTATTTGTGTATCTAGTATGTTTCTGTAAAGTTTCAGAGCTTATGTATGAATAAGTGTAAACAAGTTTAATATGGTGGAAGCTGTAGTTCGATATTGTGCGTAGACCTCATTTGAGCGACATAGAGTATATTTTTGGTTGTTGACGCGAGAGGATAAAGAAAACTGGTCAGAATGTGTAACTAAGCTAGATTTGCATTCTGTTAATTGTCGTTGAATATTAGACGCCTATAAGAGTGGTCTAAGACATATGAGAGTGTCTTAATCTATACCAAATTGCATGTATACGTACATATTAGAAGTGTCGACATTGAAACATGCATCATTCGAACATCGCATGCATATATTGGTACTTACACATTCTGTATTGAAAGAAAATTGTGTGATTATTTGTATTAGGTGAGAAGGGTTGCGGAGAGGCTCTAGAGGCGAGCTAAGATACTCAAACTTATTTTGTCTTGTGAGTGAACCCATTACGTGCCTTATGTACTATATTTGTATATTGTCTTATATATCGTTATTGTTGTGAGCTTATATTAGATATGTGGATCTATTGGTATTGGTTATTGATTATGGTCTGATAATATGCTATTGGTGAATTCTTATTGGTTACACAATGAAGTATTGATGATTATATGTTGGACACAATATATGAGTTATTGTAAATGTTATTGAGATACATCATGTATATATTCTGCATCTAATTTTATATGGATTAAAATGAATGGTATGGCCGATGTGTTCAAGTATATGCAATTTTATTAGAAATATTGGTTATATGAGAAAGTATATGAAACTTAGTGTTATACGGGGTAAAACTCATTGGGGCCACATCTAGAATCCATTCTACTATATGGACAACGCTTTATTTGATTAGACCTACATTTCAATTCTATTGGATGTGCCTAGACCTTTGGGTCTCTTTTACTGGTATTGAAAATATCCTTGAGATCTATTATATTGAAAATCCGGGGCAATGCTTAACATATTAGGGCATTACCGAATAAAACAGACTTGCATTGCATATTTATTGTATCTGGATTATTTATTATCTATTGGATTACTTGTATATATTGTACATTTACATAATGTTTGATATATGTTGGGTTCGTTATTGAGTTGTGACTCAATAAAGCTAAACATTTTTCCAGGTATCAGCAGTGTAGCTTTTGAGCCGATTTGCAGGCTTGTACATACAGTGACGCGACATAGGTCGAAATGTCGTGATCTCTCTCTCTCTCTCTCTACCACGTTTACATATAAGGTTTAAGGATGAGATCTCTATGGATCATCATGCCTTGTACCTTTGTCTACCAGACTTGGCTTATACTATATGATACGTATTTTATGTTTGTGAGACTTGTTAGTTTTATTTGCAAACATTTTATCGTAACTATTTTGCTAGTTTTATCTTGAAGAACATGTTGTAAATTCGTTTGTACATATGTAAGTATTGATATATGACACGGATCATACGAGTGTGTATTATACGAGTATGGGTGTTACATTATATGTTCAATATATATATTTCTATTCAAAATATATTTCATAGCTATCAATTTGGTAGTAAGTTTTATGTTTTATGGCAAAACAAGTATCCAGTCAAATATTTATTAAAAATAAATATATATATTTATTGATATGGAATGGGTCTTATGCATATAATATGTGTCATCCATTGGTCAAAGCCCATCGACCTAAACATAGTCAAAATACCCTTAGGTGGAATGCCTCGACTTTGAACGAATGTTCTGAACCTTTGTTCCCAAAGTGTTTCCCTCTACGCCATGAATTTTGTACACCCTGATTACACACACAATATATATATGTATATATATTGCTTTCATGCTCTCTATACTTGGAAGATTTGTTGACTTAAGCATCAACATGAGTTCTCTCAGATCTCTACCGGTCTCTTATGATCTCTTATCTATGATTGCAAGGCCTATCCAAAATCTCTTGATTAAGCACTTATCATCACAATATATTTATCATTTACTCTAATTATTATTTTTTTTGTTCAACCACCGCTATCTGGAATCTCGTAGGACCTGACTAATCTGAATTTGACCCGGGTAGGACCCCGAAGAGCGGTAAAGGTTTCTCTCAAGAGTTTTAAGGTAGTTGCATACCCAGGACTCGAACCTGAGATCTCTGGTTAAGCTGGAATAGTCTCACGCCAACTCATCAACATCCTTTTGGGTCATTTACTCTTATTATTAATTGATATTTTTATTGATGTTCAAATATTTAGAATATGAATAACATCAATAATTATATTATATAGGTATGAACGTATGGAATCAGTGTAGCTGGTTCCATTAGAAAAAGTATAAATTGAACAAAACTTGACAAAGAACTTATATATTTTTTTGGGTCTAAAATGAAGCACTCATATGATCAACATTTGTACGAACATTCACATGAAAAGGGCCAATTTGATATACTTGCGATCCAAATTAAAGTAATTAAATTGATAAGCTAATAAACCTCCCATTTGACCTAGGTGAGACAGCCTAGCTAGCACTAATGATTAACTACCTGCAACATTGAAAATTACATAAATAAAGACCTAAATTAATTTGACATCATTAACTTATAGAAATACAAAATTCTGTACCATTTTGTAGATCATAACTGAGATATATAGATTTCTCATAACTGACGATAAATGAATTATTCTTGTAGATCATAATGAGCCTACAACCTACCAAGAGGCGCTTGTAGATCCAAATTCTATAAGATGACATGAAGCCATGAAATCATAAATGCAATCTATGTATGATAACCAAGTTTGAAACTTGGTGGATCCATCTGATGGAGCCAAGATCATTGATTGCCAATGAATTTACAAGTTAAAAGCCGATGGGATCTTCAAAGCAAGACTTATTGCAAAAGTTTTAGACAAACTCATGGTATTGACTATGATGAAACATTTTTACCAGTCGTGATGCTCAAATCTGTCAGTATCTTTCTTTCCATATCAATATATTATGACTATAAGATATGTCAAATGGATGTCAAAACTGCTTTCCTAAATGGAAACCTCCTCGACGATGTGTACATGACACAACATGAGGGTTTTGTCGATCCTAAGAATCCTAGGAGGATATACAAGTTTCAAAGATCCATTTATGGGTTGTAGCAAACATCCCAAAGTTGGAATCTTCGTTTTGATGAAGCGATCAAATAGTTTGAATTCATCAAGAATGAAAATGAGCATTGTGTATGCAAGAAGGTTAGTGGGAGTGCGTTAGTATTCTTAGTACTGTATGTTGACGACATCTTGATAATTGAAAATGACATTCCTACCTTGCAAAGTGTCAAGACTTGGTTAGAAAAAGGTTTCGCAATGAAAGACTTAGGTGAAGCATCATGTATCCTAGGGATACAAATCTATAAAGATAGATCTAAGAGGCTAATCAGACTAAGTCAAAGTGTGTACATTGATAAAGTGCTAAAAAGGTTTAGCATGTTGAATTTCAAGAAATAAATGATTCTCATGGTTATTGAAAAATCGTTAAGTAAGGCTGGTTGTCCTACAACAAGGCAAGCCAGAGATTGTATGAGGAGGATTTTATATGCTTCTGCTATTGGATCCATCATGTATGCCATACTTTGTACACGTCCTGATGTCACTTTTACTTTAAGCATGATTAGTAGATTCCAGTCCGATCCAGATGAAAGTCATTGGACCGCAGTCAAGAATATCGTCAAGTACTTGAGAAAAACTAAAGATATTTTCTTGGTCTATGGAGGACAAGAAGGTGAACTAGTCCTAAATGGTTACACTGATGCTAGCTTTCAGTTTGACCATGATGATTTCAGATTGCAATCTGGTTATGTGTTTTCTCTGAAGGAGGTGCAGTTAGTTGGAGAAGTTCCAAATAAGAGACTGTGGTCGATTCTACTACAGAGTCTGAGCACATAGCTGCATCAGACACTGCAAAGGAAGTTGTTTGTCTCAAGAAGTTCATTACTGGTTTGGATGTCGTCCCAAGCATCGAAAATTCAGTAGACTTATATTGTGATAACGATGGAGCAATGGGGTCATTGCTCAAGCCAAAGAACCTAGATCACATCAAAGAACCAAACACATATTTAGGCGATTTCACCTCATCCGAGAGATAGTCGAAAAAGATATGTCAAGATATGTAGAATTGGCACCAATGACAATGTAGCAAATCCTTTGACAAAGGCTTTCCCCGAACCGAAACATGAAAGACACATCAGGTCTTTAGGTATTAGGTTCATTCCTGATTTGGACTAGTGCAAGTGGGAGACTATTAGTTTTAGTGCCCTAGTCCAATTAATTATGTACATTGTCATTTGATTTATCATTTAATAAAGATTCATTTCATTTCATATCTATGAATATTATACTATATTTTATGAAGATAAAACATTCATGAATAGTTTATTCTTCGTTATTTCATCAAGTTTGACTTGATAGTAAAACTCTAAGGTAAAAGGAATACTATTCTAAATGTCCCTAATCGATTGTTATCATGAGAATGATAACAAACCAAGATTAGTATGTTGCTAAGTAGATAATCATGTTTTACTGATTATGTATATGAGATATCACTTAGAACATATGTATATATTAGGGAACATGTATTGGATTGACCAACTATGAAAGTACTTCATGGATCTATGTCATAAGTAGCTTTCATACAGTGGTGATTTTTAAGTTTTCTGACTGAAATTTACTATCGACTCCTACATAAGAATCACGTATTTTGACTTAGTCAAATGTTATTCGTAACAGGGTAGCAATAAAGGCTATGATTGAATATGTCATGAATCTTGTAGAAGAGTGATAGTGAGAGTGACAAATTTGTTCCTCTTATGAAAAATGATATCTTTATGCCACTTGATGAGTAGGATTGATGGAATGTATGCATACTCAAATGAATTGATGAAAGGTTTTATCAATGTCATTTGTATAGCAATCTACTTGGGATCAAGAAACACATTAAGTAATATAAGATTGATATGTAACCATGCTTTATGCTTAATATAGATATCGTTAGACAAAAGGACTAAATATCAAACTGTGAAAAGTTAACTTGGATCACCGATACCACTCGATTTTGGGTTGCCATAATGTATTACTAGATACCGCTTATGGACTTTGGGCCTAAATTTTGGGATAAGACTCATTTCCATTATCGAGTGGACATATTGGATCACACACAAGAATGAATTGAATTGGTTCACAAATATTCTCTCTCATGATAATTAAATTATGAAGATAATTAATTTTATTAATCATTAATAATTTAGGGTTTTATGATTTATATCATAAATATAATATATGATATTATCCATTAATGTAATGAACTTTTAATATAAATTACTTCTTATAATATTTTGGGCATATTATTATGTGTGACATAATTTGGGCCCATATAGATTAATAAGAGAATGATTTATTTAATGATAATGTATCAAATAATTAAAAATTCAATAATATTAATAAGACTATAGTAAATTCGGCACATGCACACTAGGTTAACTAGGTCAAAGGTTGACTAAGTATTATTTAATCAAGTTGATTAAAACACCTAATCAAGAAAGAGTCTTGATACTTGTATGACAAGGATAAATAAAATCAAGTCCTTTTTAGCTTAGGGAATTTGGCACACATGTATATAATAATAGAGATTTATTTATTTATTTATTCATTAAATAGATAAATAAGAGTCTTAGTATAACTAAGTGATCTTTATGCTTGCAGCACAAGTATTTAAGAACCTAGAACAACTAAACTAGGGTTTCACACATCTATATATATATATGTGCACATACTATGGCCGAATTCCTAATGCAACTTAGAGGTCTTGGCCGAATTTTTATAGATCTAGACGGCATTGTTGAATTTGTTAGTGAACAAATAAAAGAGAGAAAATTTTGTGAAAGCTAGAATAACGATTCTTTGTGCTAGTACACTAAACCGATTCAACCGAGTTCGTTTGTGTGGATACCATTGGTCACGTTCGCACAAAGACAACGTGGGTAAAAATGTTTTCAAGTTTGTACTAAAAACTATATCAACATTGCCATTTAGCCGAATCCTTAAAGCAATTTTAAGGTAAATATTGCTAACCCTAATCGTATATGTCGATATGTATAGATCTTTCGTGGAATTTTATATGTAAAATTTTTGTTGTTTCCACTGTCATGTATACTTATGAATGTTATAAATTTAGTTAAGAATTCTAACATAAGCGTAGTTAGAAAATTACCTATATTGTAAGTCACTAAAATTTTACACTACTGATAAGAGAATATGTAGGATGTTTCAGTTTTTTGGATAGGAAATTAAAATATTGTGGTTGTTTTGTAATTATATTTGTCATGAATCATGTCTTTCAAGGATTGCTAATCCTCTGTTGAAGTATTGTCCGATTTAAAGTTGTAGCTATGAATACAAGTTCTAAACTTTTGTCCTTCAAAAATTTTCTTCTTTTTATATGCGAAAGTGCGTTAAAAACTGTTTATATCATGATAGTGACTTGATTGAAAATAGGTTGACAAGGATTTTGATCTGATCAAATTAGTTTTGTCGGTTTGGAGAACAAACTTTCAGCTTATTTTGACTTTAAAATCAATGCTTTAGATCAGCTAAAGCTGGAAGTGCTATTGCCATTGGATATTTCACATTCTTTGATAACTCATTTTATTTACTTTCATCAACAATCAAATTTGCAATTAATTTCTTATAAACTTGAATGTTTCACTTTGCAACACCAATTGTGATGATCTAAAATTTCCGGAGTCAAAAGCAATAATAAGCAGCAAAATTGGCCCATTACACCGACATGATTGTTTCTCCTTTCTTGATCTCTATTACACATGTTAAACAAGGATCTCAAAGTTCAAGTCTATTACACATTTTAAACAAGGATCTCAAAGCTCAAGTCTAGGCTAGCCATGTCCCCCACAAATAGCTACTTCTCTATCCCAAGCTTGCTACTTCTAAAAACCTTTTCAACACATCATTTTCAGATACTTTTTTCACCTCTATCTTCTTCAATCCCTTAAGGATTTTAATTTAGTGGGTTTTATGCTTGATGACATTGATACTTGCTTGATGTCATTAATGGTCATTATTGTCATGTCATCACCTATGACTTAAGAGAAAATTCTAACCACAGAGCAACATATGCTAGATTTGCAAATATAGTGAAATGTTGGGGATTTATTTTCCATTTTCCAAGCTTTATGCTATAAATATCAAAAAACTCGGGTACTAAAATATTAACAAGCCTATATAATGGGTACTGATAAAACTGCATTTCAACTAATAAAGCAAAGGGCTACTTGATGGAGTTCTCAGAAATCAGAACCCACCCTTGGGCCTTGACAGTTTGAGTGCCATAGAAAAAAATTTGAAGCTCTCTCTGACCTCAACTCACATGGAGAGTGGGGCTTCATCACAAGTTGGCACCTGCTGGATGCTATACATGAAGGGTGCAGCAACATGTGAATGAACCATATATATATATATATATATGCTAGTGCTAGATTTCAAATGTTAACTAAGCACTGCAAGTTAATGCCAAAAAATGGAATACTTATTGACGATGGCAAGCAAAATTTGACACCTTGAATAATTTCTTTCTTTTTTTTATTGAGAAGATCACAGCAATGCTTCATTAATCGACGATATCAGTAGCTTTTTGCTGCTGCTAATGATACGGGTGAGAATCGTCGCAAAATACAAGATCAGACATTGAATCCACAGCTTTAACTAGGAAGTGAATAATCTATAAATCGCAGTTTTTCGATGCAAAACATGGTCTTTTCAAAGCTCCTTATAATTTGTGTTTAAACCTTCTTTTAATATTTTTTTTGAAACTAACCTTCTTTTAAATTTAATACAATATGGCCTTCCATTTTAAATCTAGACTAGATAAGTATACAAGGTTTTGACTTTTTTGTTTTAAAGAATAAAAGGATAAGTATACAAGCTAGGGTTGTCATACCGCAGAAAATTACTGTATTGGTGTTCCAAGTTAGGTTCAAAATAGCTCTATCAACTTTGGTCGGTCTCTTACTAAAAAAAAAAAACTTTGGTCGATCTCTTACATCAAATGTATATAAGCCAAAAAAAAACTAATCACAAAACCTAACCTATGTAAATAAAAGCTAACGGTGTTTGTTTGGAGTAGATTACAATTTACTTTTACGATTTACTCTTAAAAATGTGCATTTTTTTTACCATGTGAAAATTTATTTCTGCAATAGTACAATAGGCAGTGTTTTGAAACCTAAACTGGCCTGACCAATCAAACCAGTGACCCAGCGAATTGGTCACTAAACCGGTCCAGGTTTCCCTTAAACAAGTTGAACATGATTTTAAGATCGTCAAATTACGTATGACTAACTTATTTGAGAATTACTTCAAAAATCAAAAGGGAAATTCTGTTATTGTTTTTTTATAGTTAGAGTTCTTTTATTGTTTTAATCTAAATCATTAGTTAAATGTAAAAATATAAAAATCGACATATGTTAAAACCAAACAAGGATGCTAATCGATGAAAAATATTAAACTCAGAGAATATAATTGAAATTTCTACGAGGAGATTTCAAATGAATTAGATGATGGACATATGGATTAATTCAAATCTTAACTACCTCATTTTTTTTCCCCTATTTTAAGAGCATGCCCAACAATACTCTCCATTAGGCTCTTCAAATAATTATTTTTTATTACACTCCTCATCTTTATTTATCTCAAATTTTTTGTCCACTCCAACAATACTCCATATCTCACTCTTACCTAATTATTTTATTAATAAAATTTAACAACCAATTGATGCATCAACGGCTATTTCTTTGTCTAAGGCAATTGTTGAAATTTTCGGGACGAATATTTGTGACTACCAAATAGCATTGATATTTCAAGGTTGATGGTAATTGTTGAACAACGAGGCTTTCCAGGAATGTTGGGCAGTATTGATTGTATGCATTGAAAATGGAAAAATTGTCCAATGGCATGGAAATGTATGTATACTGGTCATGCTCATGAGCCGACAATTATTTTAGAAGTAATAACTTTATATAATCTTTGGATTTGGCATGCTTTTTTTGGATTGCCAGGATCGTTAAATGACATAAATATGTTAGATAGATCCAATTTATTTTCTGAATTGGTAAAAGGTCGTGGACCTAAAGTGCGATATACTGTTAACGACCATGAATATGATATAAGATATTACCTTGCGGATAGTATATATCCTTCTTGGCCTACTTTTGTCAAAACCATTCCATCTTCTCAATGGAATAAGAGAACTTTTTGCAACTGCTCAAGAGTCTGTTAGAAAAGATGTAGAACGTGCATTTGGAGTCCTACAAGCACGGTTTGCAATAGTTAACAAATTGACAAACAACAAGCTATTTAGTTAACGAGTTGACAAACAACAAGCTGATTAGTTAACGAATTAACAAACAACAAGCTATTTAATTAAACAAGTTGAACTTGTTTTATAGAAAATTGGTTGAATTTGAACAAGTTTTTCAATTTTCTAAACTAGAAAAGTGTATAAATTTTGAACGCATTTTCTTAATTTTTCATAATTTTCTTGGAATTAAAAAATTGAGAAAATTAGAGGTGAAAAAATGAAAATAATTTTTTGTTATTGAACACACTCTTAACATCTCATGGAGCCTAAAAGTTTTATATATAACATATATATTCCAAAAGAACAGAAAAATTATAATTGCAAAAGTGTTAACAGTATACTTCTGTCGTTGTTCCAAGACAACTATAATGTTCTTGCAATTATATTTTCACTGTTCAAAAGTTGCAAGGTCTTAACAAAAAGAATTCCAATTGAGGAAAGAAACAGATAATTGCTTCAGAGTAGTATGAATCTCCACGACGCTTCATTGCTTCACTTGATTATTGTAACCACATGGTATTACGACAACCCAGCTGCATGTAATGAACAAATGACTCAGCAAGCACATTAATTTAATTCCCTATTAAGCATTTCATTTGATAGATAACAACTCAGAATACATTTAATACTAGGTTTTGAAGTCTTGCCATGCTACAATTAGACAGAGGAAAGAGCAATGCTTCAGAGGAAACAATATTCCATGTTCAACGAAATAACTTAAAAGAAAAGCATTTGCTAAAAGATTACATAATTTTCTGGTTCAAGTACAACACAAACCTTTTCCCCCTCTTGAGCTTCGAATCCACCTTTTGCTAGAAGTGTTATGGTCTTACACCAACAACATGCACCAAAATCACCTCCATGAACATGCACATCTAGTAAAGGAACAACAAAATTGAGTTAGTTTATCCTGTTATAATGTATCAAAAAACAGGACAATAGTACTGCAATAAATTATCTGGCCGTTATAATTTTGAGACGAATACGATACCAGAAGTGTAGTTTTCGAGGCCTTCTAAAAGATAGAGTTGACTGTAATCAAGAGACTAATCGAAAGTTTGAGTGAGTGGATAGCTTGTCCAACCATACCACACTAGACGCCCTACAGTTGAAGGATTTAGTGGCCTTTTGTTATCACTAATCTGATTAGTCTCCTGCATTATTCCACCAACGATATGGAAAATTAACAAGCAACCAATAATAGCTACCAATAATAGCTAAATGTAACTGTTAACTAAGTCAATCAAATTTTTGTAACTGAAACCACCAATTAACCATTGAAAGAGTAGTTCCCGTAAAATCAATTTTTGCAAATTTGTAATAAAGGAGAGATAATCACATGCACAACATCGTGTAATTTCAAAGTCTTCAATTATGATAGTGAAAAATTAACCCACCAACAATGCACAAACTCAAAATTATTTAACGTAATATAACATAAATTTGAAATCAAACGACCTAATCCATTTTTTTTCAAATTGGAAATCAACACTATTCACTGAAGCCTTCATATGTACCCTGTAAATCAGAACTCAACACCTTTAATCTTCTATCCTTAGCAGAACTCATAGCTCACCTTCACCTACTCATCACCATTTCTGACTATTGTAAGATTATAAATCAACACAATTCACTCTAATCCCGAATTCACACAAAACCTGCCTTATATCACCTAAAATCCAGCGACAGAATTTCATAAACATGCTGGATTAGAACCACATGATTAAATGAAAAGAAATTGAAGAAAACGTGTCTACAGCAAAGATGATTAATTAGGAAGGAACAAAAATGAAACTACTTGAGCAAATTTATGATAGAAGAACCGATTTGAAATGATCAGAAAGTCTTAAAGCTGTACCTGGTTAGCAAGCTGATTACGCCTTACAGAAAGATCAACATGAAACTGCAGAGAAAGTAATCATCATTCCTCACCAAAGCATTTGCTAAAATATTACATAATTGATCAACATTAGAAACAGGACCAATAACAAACCAGAAAATCGAAACCCAATTCAAGAAAACATAATTGATCAACATCAGAAACATAAAAAACTAACCTTGAACCATGGTGTTGATAGAAAGACCCAGAGAAGTTGCAGAGAAAGCAGAAAACGTCTCATTGAGCAATCTCTAAAAAATGGATGAGTCAATGCATTTGTCAAACAATTGGTGCTCAAATTATCAATTTACCCAACTTGATGAGAAGAGGTTTTGATTTGTGGTACTGCAATCAAGCTGATAAAGATGAAAATGAGTTTGTTCGGTTCAGGAGGTTTCAGAGCAAAATTGTGAGATGTAGTAGAAAAAGCGGGAAAATAACCATGGAAAAAAGAGGGAAAAATAATAAATTATTACATAGAGAGCAACTTTTGGCTCTGTGAAGCTAATGAGTCACTATAGCTAACTTATCAAATTTGTTGAAGGAGCCACCATTTTAGTAGGCTGTTGGAGCAGGTCATTCAGCTTCATATCCTTATATCTCAGGAAGGAGTGGTTTTGAAGAGGCTCTTGGACATGCTCTTAGCCATTAATTTTTTTCTATTGCAATTAATAGTTTCTCTTTCTAGTTTTGTGATGTAATATGTTTTTAACATTTTACTTTTATATTTCACAAAATAACTTCTTCTTTTAATTTTTTTTATTATTTACGAAAAAATAACTTCATTTTTTTCATTTGTTATAGAATTTGAATTGTTTTTTACAATATTTTTGATGAAAAGTATATGAAATAATTCAATTTGGATTTTCTTTTATAGTTAACAAAGAATTTTTTTTGTTAGTTTAATAATTATAATGATTGACATTACGATAATTAATTGATATTTTTTCAAATTCTTAATTTGGTATTTTTTCATCCTCCACTAATATTTACAAATACTAATAATCACTTATATAAGAAAAAAAATTGTAAATTTAATTAAGATTTTTCATATAAAAGCAACAAAAAATTTAGTTAGTTTAATAATTTTATAATGATTAACATTACTATAATTAATTGGTTTTTTGTTTCAAATTCTTAATTTGTTACTTTTTGTATCCTCAACTAATATGTGCAAAAACTAATAATCACTTGTATAAGAAATAAAAATCATAAATTCAATTAAGATTTTGTCATTTAAAAGAAACAAAAAATCAACTAATCATAAAAAACTCAAATTGAATTATTTGGTATACATTTCACCAACAATCTTATGAAAAAACAATTCAAGTTTTATAACAATGAAAAAAATGTTTTGGTGTTAGTTTATCATAAATAATTAAAAAATTAGAAGAAGAAATTTCTTTGTAGAATATAAAAATAAGATATTAAAAAAATGCTACATAAGAAAATAGAGAGAGAATACATTAAATTATAAAAGGTAAAAAAATAACTAATAAAGGTGATAATATTAAACAAGAGAGATAAAATGAAAGACAAATTAAATAGTGGAAGAGTGAGTAATCAATAGAGAAGAGAGTGTCCTTAGCATTTCTCTCTCGAAAACACATTGTAAACTACCAAAAAAAAACACAAGCAGTTTATCATGAACATTACATTGAAAAATTTGCGATTCAATCGACTACATTTAATAAGTAATAAATGTAATAATTAAGAACTCACAACAGGAAGGCAAGTTCTAAAGATAAAGAATTTTCCATGATATGTCTCAGCTGATAAACATATTTTGAACAATTGATAAATAATTCATATGGGATACATATATGAAAGTTATTATTTGAAAAACAATCGAACATCGTATTGAGTGAAAATTAGTATGTCACTTGAACAAACATACGTGAAGAGTGCAATATGCTTTTCGAATAGTACAATATATTTATGCTTCAAACAAACACACCCTAATAATTTTAATAAATAATTTTAACGAGGAAGTTCCTACAATTACATCTCAAAATAAATATTAATAAAAAATAAAGAGGAAAAAAAGAAAAAATATTTAATCTGTGGTGGCGCGAGGTGGTGTTAGTCTTTCCCTAACCAAAACACAACACACTATCTCTCTCTCCAAAAAAAAATAAATAAAATGACCTCTCTTTCTAAAAAAAATTGAAAAAAACACCTTTAAACTACGACCACACCAACGTAAACATTTTTCGACTCTTATATGCATCTTTGAGCGTAAAAAACCTCCCACAAGTGACTTACTGCATCCCAAAAATTTTTGCTCAAACTTAAATTCGAACCCAACACTTCTGGCATGGCTGGAAAATGACCTCTTTACCTTTATATTTATTAATTAAAAAAACCTTAAAAATCATTTTTCTTTTGACAATAACTTTCAAAAATGAAAAATCAATTGAATTGAAATTTAATTTAATTTCACAAATATCCAGTTAAAACAAATTACTCATTTCTCACTCTTTCTCTGACCATCCCTACCACCATTAGGCGTCGATCACATTTCCAAACCCCCAAACAAACACACCATCACAGTCCTCTCAAGATCCGATCCGATTCCCCCCCCTAACACCCCTTAATCAGTTCTCCCGAAATGGATGAGGACATCGCCGGCTAGGGTTTCCCAGTTTGCATGAAGATTTGGTGCTTCCGTTGCTTCATTTCCGACCAACACAACGACCAATCTCCGCCACCTACCATGCGGGAGGGCAATTTCGGTGTTAACGAAAACAAGAATAAGGATGATGCGGAGGAGGTGGTGTTGGCTTCGCTAGGGTTGAGTGAGTGCTTCAATCAGAAGCCACTTCTTGGAGGAGAGACTAGTCGTGCCGGTGCTGCCATTACTGCCACTGCTAATACTACTGCGAATGCTGATTTTGTGAATATGGATGAGGAGGAGGATTGGGAAGATGATGATACTGATCGCGATTCGCATCATAAGCGTGTCAAAGTTCACACTGGCTTTCTGTGAGTGTCATTTCCTGTAGTTGTTACGGTTTTCTTTAGCAATCTTTCTGTGAAATTTCTGAGGGGATGCTTCGTTTAGTGAAAAAGATCTTTAATTTATTTTAATTTGCGGAATTACTGTGAATTCTTCTTATTGGGGGATTTGAATTAAAGCTTTTTTTTTTGTTTTGGGAGAGTTCTGTTTGCTTTCTTCTTAAATTAAAAAGTATTTCTTTTCCGTTTATTGCATTTTTTTTTGGGTTCAGCATTACGTGTACTCTATCTGTGGTTTTTGATGAATGCATTGTTATGGTCTTTGCAAAGTTCGAAGTAGGAGAACTATAGGGATGCATTTAGCTGCGAAAAAAGATTTGTTTTTTGATGAGAATGTGTTGAAGTAATTAGAATTTGTAAAAAATGAAAAATGTCTTTGATGTTTTGTTGAAAGTAATTAGAATTTCCTGCAAGGACTTATTTTCCGAAATAGAAGCCATAAACACTTATAAGAGTAGTTTTTTTAATTCTAATATAGAAAATAAATTTGTTTCAACAACTTACTCTATTTTTCAGTCTCAGTTTTCTAATTGTTCAGAAAGCTGAGATAGTTTTCTGTAACTTAATGCATCACATGGTTTTGCAAGCTTCTCTGGGTTTTTC
>CAODLS010139686.1:0-13222 GCA_948243855.1 Flueggea neowawraea | reverse complement strand
CACACTCCTATTTTTTAGGAGCCCTTGTTCTTATGTGATAAGGAGTTCTTATTCTTGTAGGACAAGTAAAAGAAATCCTAGTACACATAGAATAAGGTTTTCTATGCCTATATATAGTGCTTGGCCAAAATTTTAATAGTATATAATATTTTGGCCGAATTTTCTAAAGGTAAGAACAAGGCATAGCCAAATTTGTGAGTGTCACAATTCAAAGAGAAAATAATTTTGTGAGCTTTAGAATAGAGATTCTAAAGGGTGCTAGTACACTGCAATCATTCCAAGGTAAGTTCGTTCGTATGGATACCTGTAGCCACATTCGCACAAAAGCAATGTGATTCAACAAAGGTGATTCGGGTTCTTGATACAAAGAGCTACACCAACGTTTCATACAACCGATCGATCGAGCATTGGTGAAAGGTAAATATTCCAACCTTAATTATATATGTTGATTTGCATGGGTCCTTAGGGAAATTCAAGGCATTAAATTTTTGTTATATCCGCTGCCATGTATGTAAATAAATGTCATATTTTAGCCGCGAATTCCAACAATCTCTAGCTCTCTTCTCAGAAAGAAGTCTCTCAATCCGCTCAAGAGCTGAAGCAAATATGTCGAATGGATCAGGTTGAGCCATAAGCTACCACTGAGGTACAGGCGCTGCAATCTCTGGTGCACTATGTGAACCAACGGAAGACTGAGCTATGACCGCAATTGGTTCCATAACTGCAAATATCCAATATACCAGATATATGCATGCAAATGTCAAATACAAATATTTGCCACAATACTAAGATATGTACAAAAATAGTAGCCAGAAACAAACCAGAATGACTCTATTAAGAATACCTATGCTCTACATTGACTCAGACTTAACAAAACTATTGCTCTAATACCAACTCTATCACAACCCAATTATGGACCGCGATTGGCCTACGAAGTGAACCGTCTAAACAAGCCCAGCCATCTCGTGCAAGCCTCAGAAGAACAAATATACTACCCAATTATTCAACATTAATAAATAAACATGCAATATAAGTTAAAATAGGATTTATATATAAAAATATATAAATATATACAAATCATAAAATTTTACAAAACCATGCGGAAAGAAACCCAAAATACAAAATAAAGCCCGAAACACATCACAGTCCGATGTAGAGCTCTGCTGAACATATACAAGACTCATTCCAAAAGGGCACTCACAGCCAAAAGGTACCATTCAGGCAATGGATGCCAAAATGTAAGCCTGAAAAATTTAAAGGGAGAGGGTTGAGATAAATCTTAGTAAGGGATGACACTCTAGATCGCCTCATACATGCATCACAAAGACCTTTTGAAAATCATTCTAAAATATCACAAGCACGTATGTATAATGTAATATAAACACAACTAGTAATAGTAGTTTCCAAAATCATTTCCAAAACATTAGCACGTAAATGGATCAACATACAATCAGGCGATATTATGAAATAATATCGTATATTTCTCATATATCATAATTTCATAATGGGACTAAACAAGAGTGTTCATTCCACTAATAACAAAAGTGTTTATGTCACTAATAACAGGTGTGGATGAATCAATAATACAGGAATGACTGTGTCACTAAATACATATGTTTGGCAGAACATATGATTACCTCATAACCCTGGCAACTAAGGGTCTTATGAACATCATTGGTATACCAAAGGCTACATACTTCGTAGTTGAGGTGTCCCATATATATATGTAAATCAATATCAAGCAACACACATATCAGATTTATAAAACCAGAAAACTGATATGTATAGCATTTCCAAATATAGGAAAACCAATTCATCATATAACCAGTTTTAAATAACTAATCTGTTGCTTAGTCCATTTACAGGTGATATCTCAACATATATAAAAAATATATAATATTCAAAAGACATGAATTAAGTGTCTAAAGCTGCCACCACACTCACCTGGAGTCCAAAGCAAAACTAGACGAATCACACACCACTAGTAGAGTGCTGGTCTCGATGGTAGGATCAAGATGTTGAAATAGTAAATCAGAGAGATATCAACAAGTGGTACTAGTACTGTGGCAATGCAATATGTGTAAAATGCAAATGCATATGCTAAAGTGTACTCAACGTTGAAACCTCCTCTCAATCAGGATCTAATGTTCATAACTCGTAAATCAATTATTGCACAAAATTTATGTTTCAGTCCTCAAATTCTCAAAATTAACAGTTCAAACCTCAAAGTGACAAACTAACAAATTAGTCCTCAAAATACGCAAAATACCATAATGGATCATCCATGTAAATAGGATACAAAAATTACACTATTTAGTCCCTGAACCATATGGCTTACTCGAGTAACATATTGTCTTACTCGAGTAACCATGCCATTCTCTTAATCGAGTAATTACTCACTTACTCGAGTAACTGATCATCCTTTTACTCGAGTAACAAATCAGATTACTCGAGTAAATCAGGGCCTTGATTACTCGAGCAATAAACTGTGTCACTCAAGTAACATGTTTAGATTCTCAAAATCGATCACAAATCATTTTCATCTATTTAATCCTTCCACAAACCATTTTGAAGCTCAATTCATAACCAAACAACCCCAAAATGATCCACTTAATCCATTCCCAAATTACCAATTTCAATTATGAACCACAATCGATGGATTACAACAACCCAAAATCAAATTTCAAACCAAGAACATGAACTTGAACATAAAACAAACTTAGAACTGATTTTTCACCTTCAATCCATGAATAACCAATCACAAAATCAAAGGGATCGCGCGAAAATGTGTATGTGGGTTAGAGAGAATGTTTTGAGGTGTTGAAATGACAAAAAAAATGGATAAGCTCGGCTTTAAAGGATGACATCCTCCACACCGCTTGCATTTTGGGCAAGCTTACTCGAGTAACTCAATGCCTCTTATCGAGCAATCCAACCTTCAGCAAGAACAATCATCTTTATTAGCTCGGGCAAACCAAACCCTGTCTTACTCGAGTAAACCATAATCTTACTCAAGTAATCCAACCTTAAACTCAAATTTACACTGCTTCCATGCGTTTAACACCTATATTCTTTCCAATATAATTCAAAAAAATTACTCGGTATTTTGACCAAACGAACGGGTTCTTACAAAATACATCAAAGGAATCCTAATGCACAACAAAGGAATCTCAATGCACAATAACAATCTTAGGTTTCTAAAGAGTACTCCGACCAAATTCCATCACCTCAAAATCACAGTTATCTCTTAATTGCTTCACATACACATCCACGTTCTTGTCTGTTGTGGCTTTAACACACATTTCATTCAAATATTGATCCTCTTACAACTCTTTCACACCATCATTGAATGGCACATACACTGGCTTTTAGAAATATTAAACTAGTTCAAGCCCAACCGAACCAACAACCTGTCCAATAGTTAAAAATCACATTGTACATGTGGCACAAGTCAAATAAATTACATTTACCACCAGCATAGCACCAAGTCTGCAAACTTTCATTCCACTGCAAATGGATGGTGAAGTACTACTCCTGATGAACACCCATTTATACATATTTGTATTATCAAATTCCTATAGTTTTCCTTATAATTGAGTTGTATTCATAGGTTCTAGTGTTTTATTGGTTCATATTATATTTTCAAGTCATATATTGGTGTATTGATGAAAATAGACGAAACCCATCAAAAACTAGCGTGAAACAACGAAGCTCGAGGCACTAGAGGTAAGATTACGTGCATAGCCTTTGTTGTGAATGTTTTGGAGTGTTTTGGCAAGACACACCCTATAACACAAAGACACGACTGTGTCTTTAGGTTAGGTGTTTTGATCTTGTGTTGGTCGGCCTAATAAAATCATACTCTAGAGCACGAGACATGGTGTAGGGAGTGCAAGACACGATCATGTAATGTTTTATTTTGCTCGTGTCTTACCAAGGCACCTCATTTTAGCCTATTTAAGCTTTGGTGTCATTTATACATAAGAATAAAATTCCAGAGAGGGAAAGAATTGAGTTTCCAGGGGAAACACCTTGGGACCGGATTTGCATCGAGCAAATTTCAAGAAGATGGACGGACTCTCAATGGATTCTTTCATTCTCTCTTGTTTTCAACTCATTTTTTATGTTTTATTTACTGTAATTATGAACTAGACTTACATGAATATAGATGTGATGAAGTCGATGACGAATTTGTGATTGGGTCTTGTTGCTTTGTTCATTTATTTGTGATTTGAGGTTCATTCTTGATATATTGTTTTGTTGAATTGATTTTTTTGATGTTTTTGTTCAACATTGATTGTATACATGATAAGACAGAGATTTATCATATGTTTAGAATCAATCATAAATAGAAGGAGTTGTGCCCAAACCTAGAGATAGGTTGACATAAATATTACATATTAAGGCCGAACTTAATATAGGGATTCACAAATCGATGTAATGCAATGTTGGGGGGTTTAATTTAGAAGAGATTCTGGTTAATCAACATGACATTAAAGGTTAATTAACTCGAGAGGGTTGTTAACATACATTAGGAACTTCTACAGTCCAATGAACAATAGAGTAAATGAGTGACGAGATTGATTTTGCATAGGTGGTCATAGGGGGATTCTACTCTTGATGCCAACTTTACATTGATTTCCTCGTTCTTAACTCTTTTTCTATGCTGTGTTTTGCATTTGCTTGTCGCTATTTATTTAGCGTTTAACTAAACCCATCCACCACGATTTGTAGGCTAGATAATAGAGAAATGGTAATTACTAGTACTCGTATTCTCTGTGGGATACAACACTCGATACTCAGGTTCATATACTATAGTCCAATTGGTGCACTTACCTTAGGTCTCGTACGATTGACTAGACGTTACCAAGTTGTTGGCGTTGTTGCCGGGAATAGGATATTAGGAAAGCTTTGTATTTATTGATCCAGCCATTATGTTTATATATTTTTTCTTGTTTATTTTTTTTTTATTTTTTTGTTTTAAATATCTGTCTTTTCAAAGTTACGCTTGGCTTTTTGTTGTGTTTATTATTCGTTCAGGATTCTTTTAGTGTATGACCAAGGGAATTCTTCAGAGTTGATTCAAGTAGATCCTGATGTTGAAAGGAAAACACTTCAAAACCTTAAAATCAAGCCCAAAGAAAGAGCAGAAGAGATAGATAGATATAGGTAAGTAGAGATGGAGCAACAGGCTATAGGTGGGCATCTAGTTGTTGCTGCTGCTGAACAACCCATAATTATGTAAGATTGTGCTAGACCAAACTTGATGGGAACTAAATCTAGCATTATTAGGTCAGTTGTTATGGGGAAAAATTTTGAGATCAAGGTGAACATCATTCAGACGGTGCAACAATTTGTTCTGTTTGATAGGTTGTAGGATGAGGATCCCAATGCACACTTGGAAAATTTTCTTGAAATTTGCGATACTTTCAAGATTAATGGTGCTTCCAATGATGCAATTAGATTGAGACTCTTTCCATTCTTGATGCAAGGAAGATCTAAGTATTGGATCAACTCTTTGCCCAGAGGTTATATCACTAATTGGGATTAGATGGTAGAGAAATTCTTGTTGAAATACTTTCCACCTGCCAAAACTGTGAAGTTAAGGAATGACATAGCTTCTTAATGCACAAATTGAGCTAGAATCTTTTTATGACATATGTGAAAGATTTAAGGAGTTGTTGAGAAGATGTCTACATCATGGCTTGCTAGCATGGTTACAGGTTCAGACATTCTACAATGGGCTGAACCAAGAAAAACGAAGATGATTGATGCTACAGTTGGGGAAACATTGAACAATAAAACACCATAAGCGGCTCAGGAACTTATAGAGGAAATGGTCATGACTAAATACTAATGGCACACTATTCATTTTAAGCCAACTAAACTAGCCGGGGTGAATAATGTAGATGCAATGATAGCCTTGGTAATGCAGTGGAAGCACTGAGTAATAAGATCGAAGGGCTCTCTATGTTGAACCAACATGTAGTAGTCTGCGAATAATGTGGGGGAGGACATGGAAATCGAGAATGCAAGGAAACTGTAAATTATGTGTGTAATGCACACAATCTACAAAACAACACTTATGACAACAATTACAATTCTGGATGGAGAAACCACCCAAATTTGTCTTAGCAAGGTCAAGGACAACAAAGATAAAACCATCCATCGAGGTTCCAACAAAAACAACCAACTCCAAAAAAGAAGCCTAGTTTCGAAGAGCTCATGACCAAGTTCATTCAAACATCTTAGACTCGCTTCACATAGATAGAGACAACATTAAGGAATTAAGAGACTTCCACTAGGAATCAAGAGACTTCCATTCAGAATCAAGTGTGTAGGTCTAAAACGGCAATCCAAGAGAGGGTGAATTGGATTTCTAACTTTAAAACTTATTGAAAAACATTTTACAATAATTAATATGAGTTAAAAACAAACTAAGAGCAATAAACCAATTCACACAAATAATAAATGTAAACAGAGAAGGGTTAGAGAAATCAAAGCCAATGTTTATAGTGGTTCGACTCTCGTAGCCTACGTTCACTCCTCAAGCTTCCCTTTGAGATTTTGAATCCACTATCAACTTCCTTCTTCAATGGGTGAAGGCAACCTCTACACACTCTTGCTTCTTAGGTGCAAGATTAAACCACTCAAGTACAATTCTTGTTTTCAAGATAAACAAGAAAACTATTCTCTCTCTATTACAATTATTTTTGTTTGAATTGAATAGCAAAAATATAATCTATCACTCTCAAGCAAGAAAGAAATTGCAAGTGTAAAAGAACTCTTGAGAGGAATATGAATGATTTGCAAATGTGAAATCAAGAAAAGACTTAATGATGTTGCAAGATGATAGCAAGTTGTTGTTCCAGAGTTTCTAAAGTCTCTTGGATGTATTTATACCTTTGGAAGTCGAAAGAGACGTTGGAGAATTAATTAGAGCCATTGTGAGATAGAGCAACCATAACATTTAATGCTCTGACAAAGTGTGTAACTCGAGTAGGCACTTCAACAACTCGAGTTAACCCTTATGAACTTCACAATTTATGCAGCTCTAACTCGAGAAGGCACTTCCCTAACTCGAGTTATCCATAAACATGACTGTTGGGACCACTGACTTTTGACATTTGAACTTTGATCTTGTCAGTTCTAGGTATAATTATTTTGTCTCCAATGATAACTCAAGTTATCCAACTTGTAACTCGAGTTAGCCTTCATACTATTGCTTCCTGTTTGATTGCATTCTTCAAGTTATGAATATTGTTACCCGAGTTGAATTTATGCCTCTAATATCCCAGGATATTTAACTCGAGTAGGCCTTCTTGATAACTCGAATTGCATGACTCTTGATTAACTCGAGTTGTGTTTCTCATAACTCGAGTTTTGTATTTTGAACTTCGGTTTGGGAAAGTCTTCTTACTCGAGTTGCCTGGACCCTATATAACTCTAGTTGGCCCTTTGATAACTCGAGTTTAATTTTTGCACCTGATGGTTTGATTGTTCTGCTTGTTGTTTGGATAACTTTGGTTGCATGAGTTACTTGAGTTGATGATTATTTAGCTCGAGTTATGCTTGATTGTCCATGCTTAAACACTAAAGTATCAAAACCAGTTTTGTTCATCATCAAAACATAAAGGGATCCAAATGTTAACCACTCTTGGTTCAACAACGAGGATTCCATTCATAACTTAGAGAAACAAATTAGGTAGATAGCCAAGATGCTCTCTGAAAGGCAATCGACATATTTACCAAGAAATACAAAGACAAATCCCTAAAAGCATGTCCATGCCATTTTTGTAAGTGGAGGAGACCAATGTGATGTGAAAGAGGGTGGTGTAATAGAAAAGGCTCTAGAGAAGAGTGAAGCAAAGAAAGCAGACGAAGTAGAGCAAAAAATAATAATTTGTGAGTACAAGCCTATAATTCTATATCCTGCTGTTCTCTTTTGAAGAGAACATGTGAATTTTATTTGTTTTAGAACTGGCAAGAAGATAAGTGAAGCGGAAAAGCAACCAGAACAAGAGAAAGCCATAAAGGAGAAGGAAGTGGCTAGACAATCTCGACCAATAAATGATTTTGGGGAAATAGGTACCTGAACATAATGGTAAATTGTCGTGTCTTTTCTCTTCTCATAGGTACATATATATAGTCTATACATTATACTAATATAGGAAATAATAGCTGTACATGAGAGAGAATATTTTCTAATCAGGTTTAGCTAATTTCTAGGAGAAAAATATTAACCGAGAATATTTCTCAACACTCGCCCTCAAGCTGGTTGGAAAATATCTTCCATACCCAGCTTGCCAACTAGAAACTTGAATCGTTTTGTGTCAAGACCCTTGGTCAAAATATCAGCTATTTGTTGAGTTGTAAGGATGTAGGGTAGACCAATTTTCCCACTTTCAATCTTCTCTTTTATGAAATTTCTATCAACTTCTATATGTTTAGTCTGGTCATGTAGAACTAGATTAAGAGCAACGGATATTGCTGCTTTGTTATCACAATACACCTTCATAGGTTAAGACATATGAATTCCTAGCTCTCCTAATACTATTTCTATCCAAAGAGTCTCACAAATACCATGAGCTAGTGATCTGAACTCAACCTCGGCACTACTTCTAGCTACAACATTTTTGTTTTTTTTGCTTCTCCAAGTCACCAAATTTCCTCCAACAAATGTGCAATAACCTAAAATTGATCGTCTGTCAACTTTGTTTCCAGCCCAATTAGCATTAGTATACACTTCTACTTGTACACTGCTCCTTTTTTGAAACATTAGTCCCTGTCCAGGAGTCCCCTTTAAGTATCTAAAGATTATGTACACTGTAGTGAAGTGTTCTTGACTTGGAGCATGCATAAACTTACTTACTAAGCTCACATCAAAGATAATATCTGGCCTAATGTGAGACAAATATATTAACCACCCTACTAGTCTTTGGAATCTCTCTCTGTCAACAACTTTTCTAGCCTCATCTGATTTCAATTTGACACTGGGTTCAACATGATTGTCTACTGGTTTACATCCTAACATTCCAGTTTCATGTAATAAGTCAAGGATATACTTCATTTGATTAACAAATATCCCTTCTCGTGATCTTGGAACCTCCATCCCTAGGAAATATTTTAGCCTTCTAAGGTCTTTAGTCTCAACTTCCTAAGCCAATTGTTTCTTCAATGTCTGGAGTTCTTCGTTATCATCCCCTATTATTATGATATCATCTACATACACAATGAGAATAGATAGTTTACCATTTTTAGGTTTCTTGTAGAATATAGTGATCTGCTTGGTTTTGTTGATATTCATAGCTTTTCAGTGCTTTTTCTAATTTGTCAATCCACGCTCTAAGGGACTGCTTCAAACCGTATAGAGACTTCCTTAATCTGCACACTTTATTCTCACCATAGGTAGACTCATATACACTTCCTCTTCAAGATCTCCATTCAAGAATGCATTCTTGATGTTAAGTTGATGCAGTGACCAATCAAAATTTGCAGCCAAAGATAGGAGAATTCTTATTGTATTCATCTTTGCTATTGGTGCAAAGGTTTCTTGGTAGTCTATACCATAGGTTTGAGTAAAACCTTTAGCCACCAACCTTGCTTTCAATCTCTCTACACTCCCATCAGATTTGAATTTCACAGTAAATATCCATTTATACCCTACTAGTTTATTCCCTCTAGGTGCATCAACTAACTCCCATGTGTCATTCTTATTAAGAGCTTCAATTTCTTCCATAATTGCTAACCTCTAGTTTGGATCTGTAAGTGCTTCCTCAATGTTCTTTGGCACAAACACATTAGTGACCTTAGAAATGAAAGAGCTATGACTTTGAGATAGTTTACCATAAGAAAGATGATTGAAAAGAGGGTGATTAGTGCAAGATCTCTTTCCTTTCTTAAGAGCTATAGGCAAATACAAATCAGCAGAAAAATCATTAATAGACTAAGACTGATCATGGGTACTAGACTGGTCAATATCAGGTATTATGAGTGGAAGGGTGTTGGATAAAATACCCGGATTAGAACTGTTTTTAGGAGCATTATCCGAGGAGTTTGAGTGGTTTTGAGGTTCTGGAGCAGATGTAACTATTATTTTGTTGAGTTGTCCTCTTAGTATAAACTCGAAGCTCTTTATTTAGTTCTTTTGAACAAGTCTGTAGTATTTCTCCCCGTGCTATTGAATCTGTGCTGTTGGACAGAATTGGAGCATCTATTTCCTTATAGTTTTCATTTTCTAAAACAACATTAGTTAAAGAAGTGGACTAAAAAATCTCTTCTTCCTCATTAAGATTCTCCCCCTGAAGAAAGAATTTTTGATATTCGAGAAATGTGACATCCAAAGATACAAAAATTTTTTTAGTGTGGGGATTGTAGCATTTATAACCTTTCTGAGATGGTGCACAACTAATAAAAATACTTTTATGTTTTAGGATCAAATTTGGGCATCACTTTGGACTTATGAACAAACATAATGCAACAAAAAAATTTTAGAGGGAGATCTGAGTAAAGCCTTATGTGATTAAATAAATCTTTTAAAACATGCACAAAAGTACTACAGTTTAAAACACGACTAGGTATTCTATTGATAAGATAAGTGGCGGTTAAAACTGTTTCACCCTATAAGTACTTTGAAACATTCATTTTAAACATTAATGCCCTAGAAATCTCTAGTAGATGTCAATTTTTTCTCTCAGCAATTCCATTTTGTTGAGGGGTATCAACAGACGATGATTGATGCATTATTCCTTTTTCTTTCAAAAAATCATGCAGAACAGTTTTAAAATACTCAGTTCCATGATCAAAATGTAAAATATAGATCTTAAACTGGAACTGAGTTTCAATCAAATTGTAAAAAGTTTTAAAAATATCAGCAACTTCTGATTTTTCAAGCAACAAATACACCTAATAAACCCTTGTATGATCATCTATGAATGTTACAAACTATCGTTTTCCAGAAATAGTTTTAACTCTAGAGGTCCCCAAACATCACTATGGATCATATAAAAATGTTTAGAAGGAGTATAAGGTTTAGTAGGATAGACATTTTTATGACTTTTAGACAAAATGCAATACTTACATTTAAGAGTTGAAACATCAATAGAAGAAAACAAATTAGGCATTAATTTCTTTAAATAAGAAAAATTAGGATATCCTAGTTTAGAGTGCCATAACAACACATTATCTTTAATAGAGGTAGAACAGATACCACTCAATCCTTGAGCTCCTTTATTCTGCGAGTCGTCTTCAACAAAATAATAGAGTTCGTCTACCAATTTAGCATTGTCAATAATCCTTCTCGTATTCTGCTCCTGGAAAATACAATGAGAGCCAAAGAAGATAGTGCAATTCGAATTTTGGGCTAGTTTGCTTACAGACAATAGATTACAAGCTAGTTTAGGGACATGTAAGACGGATTTAAGAGCAATATTAGAAGAAAGGTGGATCAAACCTTTCTCAGCAATGGCAGAGAAAGAACTATCAGCTATGCAGATTTTTTCATGTTCTGAACAAGGAGTATAAGTATGGAAAAAATAGGATTGACAAGTCATATGATTAGAAGCTTCTAAATCAATAATCTAGGGGCCAGAAGAGTAGGGAAGTGAGCATGAAAAAACTTTAGAGGTGCTAGAATCACTACCTGTTTGTGCAACAAAAGCATTGAAAATACTTACAGAGTCTGTCTTTGGGTTCAGGATTGTAAGGATCCGATTACTTTGCTTCTGACTTAGATTTTCAGATGTCACTTCATTTTCAGTAGGTTTTGTAGCTCCATTCAAATGTACAGATGTGATCTGAATAGATTGGAAATCAGAAGTAGGTTTCTGAGTATAGGTAGGTGTAGGACTAGAGGCTTCTGTAATTTCAGAAACCATTGCAGTTGATAAAGTTTTAAGGTGCGGCTAAGGTTTCAGTTATGTTCAAGGTTGTCTCTGATATTATTTGGAAATAGGTACCTAAACAGAATAGTTAATTGTCGTGTCTTCTCTTCTCATAGGTACATATATATAGTCTATACAGTATGCTAATATAGGAAATACAAGCTGTATATGAGAGAATATTTTCTAATTAAATTTAGCTAATTTTTAAGAGAAAAATATTAATAGAGAATATTTCTCAATATATACATATACATATATATATATATATATATATATATATATTTATTGTACTTTTCTTCCATATCATCAGGTCTTGTTTTCCATTTATTACTTGGGTGGAATTATTTTCGACATGTGCACGGCATTATAATTATGTTGTGTACTTTCTCATATATAATAATGATGTTAGTTGGTAGGTCTTTGCCATCACTGTCTGGGTTGCTTTTGCGTACATTGAGCTATAATTACAAAAAGATCAAATTAAAATATAAAAAAGCAAAAGCAGTCTGAATATAATTTTTGGTTGCTTTTGTTTCATTATTATATTAATGCCATAAATATCCTGGAATAACGCACATTGTGATACAACATTTTGTTATGATGGTTGTTGTATTGACAAGGAACGTGAACTTGTTAAGGAGTTGGCTTCCATTAGGCCTTGCAGCAAGGACCATACTGTTCCTACTGACGGTTCTGGTATATCTTGTTTTTTCTTTATTGCTAATACACATTTCATGTTTGGAAATTTATGCTAAATTTGTTCAGATATATGGCAGATTGCCTGGCTATCCAAAAACATTTAAAAATTTTCAATTAGTTATTTGGGAAATGCTTGGATGATGTATACAAGCCATTTTGGAGAATATGAAGGTCATGATCCAAAGTGTTTTAATAAAGTTAAGGTGGAACAGTTGGAGTGTATTTCTAGTAAATGCAGCTTGATATTTAGAATACCAGGAAAAATTAGGACAGTATGATTCAAGATACCTTCAAATTGACGTGTTTGGGGCAAGCAATTCAATATATGTATGGATGCAAATTTTAGTGGCTATATAAAATCACACACCATCTTTGTAGCTCTTATTTACCATATTATTATAAAGCTATAAATTTTGCTTCTAATTTAACAAAAACCTCTTATTTCCTTCATCTTTTTTTGTTTATGTAAGTTGCTTTTCTTCCGAACACACACATATCATTGCTTCACAACTAATGGTACTCAGTACTACAATTATTAGCTATATATATGCCAAATTTTGCTCTTTAGAAAGATATAGTCAATTACACTTTTTTTATGTTCGTAATCTTTATGTTTATGCTTGGAATGAAAAGGTCAATCT
>CAODLS010139655.1:0-18043 GCA_948243855.1 Flueggea neowawraea | reverse complement strand
TTAAAGTGCTGAATTGCATGATATGATTTTGTATTATACGATAGTATGTTTTGGTTTTCGATGTAGGGACACCTGTGCTACTAGGTATGTAGCCTTTGGTATACCAATGACTGATAAAATCCAGCTACCAGGATTGTCAGTAGCCATGTTGCCCTGATCCGGCACATGATCTGTTATGGTAGTGGCGAGTCCCCATCGGTATGGCTAGTCCATATGTTTCGTGATAGTTGGCAGAGTCCACAACACGCCTGTTTAGTCCCTTGTCGCCTGTATATGTTTTGACAAGGAAAATAAATGATTTAAAATCTTAAATGATTTTAATGTGCATTGGTGCATGTTGTTTGCTGTGATTGCAAATGGTTTCGAAAGGCTATTATGGTATAGCGTGTATATTTATATATACTATAAATACTGCTTGTGATATTTGCGAACTGTTTTCAAAACAGACTCTGTGAGGCACGTATGAGGCGCTCTGTAGTGTTATTCCTCACTGGGACTCACCCCCGTTTTATTTTCTATTGTGGATGATTCTATCTTCCAGGTGCATAGATTTTGGCTTCGGCATTTATTCCACATCTTGGACACCCTTGAGGAGGCATTTTGGTTAGTCATGCCTATTGTTTGGGCTTCTGTTATTTTGTAGAGCTCCTTACCAGATTACTGTAGGGTGTTGGGGTTGTACGTATACTCTGATATATTTGTTGTATTTGATTTCACCAGAGTATATGGTTTATATACATTTGGTTATTATTTATATATTGAGTTATATATAAATTATTTTAATTATAAAAATGTTTTTTTCCAATAAATGTTTTGGAAATTAAACGATGGGTAGAATTTTGAACCTCTGGAAGGCTTGTGCGGGATGGGCCGGGCTTCCATAGACGGTCCGCCTCGTACGCCGGTCACGGTCCCGGGAATGGGTCGTGACAATCTTAAACAAATGCAAACATTCTCAAACACTCCAAACATCATCTCAATCATTCAAAAATCAAATTGGAAATAAACTAAGATCATTATCAATCAAATGACCTCCCATCAAAGACCTCGTCGAAATTGGTCGGAATGCTACAATGAATTGATCGGAACGGCAGGGTTATTACAATCTTTATGCCAGCAAAATCAGAAATTTCATTGTAAACTAATCTATCTCAGTGTCCCAAATCTACCAAAACACATCTACTTCTACAATCTACTAATTCAATATGTCTCCAACGAACACACAGATTTTATTTTAATTCTCTTTCTAATTTTCTAGAGATTTAAAATTTAACATTACATCATCTTATCTTTAATGTTTCCACTACTTTAAGCATACCTAAAGAGCATTCACTTCTATTATTTACTTCAAATGATGTGCATGACATATTGACATTTTTTTGACAATAAAAGATAATTTCATTCATTTAAACTAGCAATACATCAATAGAAACATATATTTAAATCCGTTAAAAACTATAGCGGATGAAACAGTGAAAAAATTCATAGCATCTAGTTTAATAACATAATAAATCGGCTTAAAACCTACACATTTGAAAATACTATAATGACTAGAATACATATGACTCTAGATTTGCAACATACTAACGGTCATAATTTGATTTGTAACTCTATCGAATTGAATGTATTAACTACTTGAAATCCTGAATCACCCACAAGAGACAAACTCCGCAACAAAGAAGGTAAAAACCAAATGCCGCAACAAAGACGGTAAAAAGCAAATGTCGGACCAAGATGACAAATTACAAAAGAAACTGATCTGGATTTGTGTGGAAGACCCATTTATTGTAGAATAGAAAATTGACAAAAGGATTTGTTAATGGGTGATTTCAAGCCAAAAATGGCAAAAAATACTCTTTTTTACTAAAAAAATAGACGATGAAACAAAGTAAAAGAAAGATTGAGAGAAAAGAAATTAAATAAAACTTATGACATTTTATATCATTGAAATATATCCAGTATTTCTTATCTTTTTTTTTTTCTAAATTCACATACGCCGCGCAAGAGTGAACATAAATAGTGTATGGCACTTGACCAACCATCACTTCTTATACTCTTCAAAAAATATTAGGTTTGATACATAAGTTACCCCCCCCAAACTTGCACCTTTTTTTCTTTCGTCATCCTAAACTTTTCGAATATTCTACTTGTCCCCTAAATTTGCTTAAACTATCACAACTATCTCCTGAACTTGTTTAAACGGTCTCGATATCCTCCTAAACTTGATTAAACTAGGAAATTCATCAACTTTTTTTTTAATTCATTACAGGTTTATTATGATGCTTCTTTTTATTTTTTTTTGACATTTCAGGTTTATGAGTGATAACTGAAAGGTGAGCTGGAGGATTCTGATGTTGAAATACATTGAAAAAACCTTAGTGGAGACAATTTTAATAAGTTCAGGGGATAAATTAAACATTAAAAAAGTTTAGGGTAACAGAAGAAAAAAACATACAAATTTAGGAGTAAATTATATATTAGTCCAAAATATTATGTATGTCATGCCACTATTCACCAGACAATATTTCAGAAAGGACTACACTCTTTATTAACACAGTATGTAGCATTAATTTTATATCATTATATGGTCAATTAAATAATCATGGGAATTATTGGGTTTACGCCTCATTTATTCGTTTTATTGATAGTTGCTACCATAAAGTGAAAAGCTCAAAAATATTTCAAAATAAAATTTTAATTTAAAAAATATAGCAACATTCAAAATGTATATAAAAAAGACAACTCATTTAATGCAATTACAGAAATGCAAAATTTGACTTTTTAACAACATTTTGACTGCATATTGACCACGCTTCAAAAAGTTGACCATACCAGAAAGTTTGACTAGACGACACAATGAGAACAAACTGCTATCATTTTTCTAGATACAAAAATGAGTACAAAATGATAACATTATTTTCTCATTATTCCAGATACGAAAATGAGTATAAAATAAGAACAGACTATTCTCATTATTCCATATAAGAAAAACAAGTGCAAAACGAGAACAAATTGTTCTTATCATTCCAGATACAAAAAATGAGTATAAACGAGAACAAATGAGTACAAAATAAGAACATACCGAGTACAAACGAGCAAATGCATACAAAATTGAGTACAAATTTAGCACTTTGATCACTAGAAAAATGAGTACATAACGAAAATAAAATGTTCTCAGTATTACATATACGAAAATGAGTACAGAACAAGTAAAAATGAGAACAAACCGAATATAAATGAGTACAAAACGAGAACAATATCAACAAAATGATTACAAAATGTTGTTCTTAGTAAGACAAAATTTAAAGTGTAAGATGTCCATTGGGTTCTCGATTGGGACTGGAAACACAACAAGAGTTTTCATTACTGAGGAAGTGGTCATCACAGGAAAATGCTACTATTTGATGCTGCTTTCATCGGACGTGTCAATGGATGAGATTGAGATGCATTGTTCTTGTTAGCTTGGGGACTAGTTCTTTCTTCTTCCGTTGGAATTCCAGAGGCTTATTAATGAAGTAAAGGCTAAGTCTTAAGAACTTTAAAAACAACTCTATAAACAAACAAAAAATATTATCTAAAAATTTCTCCCTTAGTGGAGTTCTCTCTCGTCTCTGTACGAGCTTTCTAGGGTTTTGTTGCCCTTTCCTAGTTGTCTTCCTTGTTTCCCTTTTCTTCTCTCCTTCAGCTCTTAATTTCCTTCTCCTCCCCAAGGCAAAAATATGAAGAGGAAAAAAAAAGCTCTCCACTTTTCCTTTAAAAACTTCCATTCTTAGGTGAGGTTTTTTCCCCTTTGTATGTTTAGATCTTTCAATAACATCCTCCCTTTTGCTCTTCCCTCACCATTCCAACATCTTGGTCGGTTTGCTTCTCGCTGTCTCTTCTATGGTAGATTTTGTAGTGGCTCCGGCAACGGGTTTTGTTGGTAATAGTGGACCATTCCAGTCCAGATCTGCATATGCTCACTTGGTCGGTTTGCTTCTCTCTATCTCTTCTATGGAAAACTTGAGATGGATTTAGTGACGGGCTTTGTTAGAGTTGGTGGGGGGTTCCACTCCAGATCTGGCCTATTTTCCTTTGTGGATGGTTAGATCTGGTGCAAAAGAGTTAGTTCCTTGGTTGCTGATTGTGTCCTGCCACTAGTGTGTGCTCTTCCGCTGGCTATGCAATTGGCCTTTTATTTTGTTGCTTAATTGGGTCTATCGAAAGTGCACAATAGTCGATGTAGTAATAAAAACATAAGGAGTATTCCTAAGGTGTCGACCCCATAAGGACGAGACTAAATGTGATGGATTCTTAAAAAAATAAAATGCAAGAGAATAAATTTTTGATATTTTTAATAATGAGAAACACGAAATAACAAACAACAATAAAATAAGTGTTAGGACTTTCGAGACTCGACCAAGATTCATATTCACTGCATTTATAAACGGGTTATGGGATTAAGTGTTCTCTCTCTTTTATTACCTAAAACCTCTTTCAAGTTCGTTTAGGCTATGTCTACATTTATTAGGAGAGTCCTTTCAGCCTCACTTAACTAAAGTAGACTCATTAAGCTCTCTTTGGAATTTTATCGAACACCTTATAGGCAAGAACATGTCTATCACTTAACCTAACAAGTTTAATGCATGTCAACCTCATCTAGCCATCTCCTTTAGGTCCTTCAACTAGACTTGTCAAAACTGTCATTATGATGGACAATCACAATAATAATCAATTCAAGCATGTTATTAAATCAAATCCAACAATACAACAAATATGACATTCAGAGCACAATAAGCAAACAACAAATATGACATTAAAAGCACAAATCCCATTTATAAATATAGTAAATAATCATCAAGGGTTTACATCTTTAAGCCCTAACAAAATATTTAAGCTATCATGTTTATGTTCAACAAAATATGACAATAAACACCAACATAAATCATGATAACAATATGAGATAGGAAGAGAGGAGAGATAAATGGATGTAGAGGACGCCTTCTTCAAGAGAAATCCTTGATCTTTGATGCTCGTTCTCCCTCTCTTTCATTGAAACCCCAAGTTTTTCTTACAAAAATAACAAGAAAGAAGAGAAAAGTGTTCTTTTAATTGAATGAAAGATGATGAAAATGTTGTTAAGATGGGGTATTTATACCCTTTTGCATGTCTTGAACCCTAGCCAATGTCAAGCCAAAAATGCCCCAAGTGTATGCCTTTTGTCCCTTAAAAAAAAGCTTAGCCGCCACACTTTTTGTCATTTTTCCAGGTGGCCACGGCCGTGGCACAGACCGTGGTGCCACCATGGTCACCACTACGCCTTTTTGCATGGGCGTGGCATCTCTCTGTCCATCTTTGCAAAATGTCGTCATGGCCACGGTTTGCACCAAACCCGTGGCACACTGCTTTTCTTCATTTCTTATTTTTTTCAAACATTCAACTCCACATCTTTTACACTTTTTCGATCCAATTTCATTTACATCAATCCCGACCTAAATAAAACACGAAAAGAACATAAATACAACGATAAACATTCAATAATAGGTTGTAATTAATGAATTCATGCTTGATTATAAGTGTAATTTTAGGACATATCATTGCCTTTCAATAGGTTTTTCCTTATTTTGTTATACTGGTTCTCTCTAGGGTTGCTATTTCTGTGTTATGTCCCTAGGTGCTCAAAGTCGATCTTTTGAACTTTAAAAAGGTGCTAGATTATTGTTGTAATGTTTCACTCTACTTGTTGTTCAATTTGCATATGCTATTGCAGATACTCTGGTTATACCAGCCTTTAACCCTGTCTGGCCTATGGATTGGTTTTCATACAATCCAATGTGTGTGATGGCTCTTTGTATCAGATATTTACAGCAATGAATTCTAGCTTCAATTTAAAAAAACAAACAAAAAATATTGAATCAAGAATTTAAGATCCAAAAACATATTAATCATCATTAAAGTCCTAAATTCTCATTCCCACGAAATCAAAGAAATAATCTGCCTATGGTCCACTTACACATTCAAATCACAAATTGATTCTTCAAAAGTAAAGAATAAGCTCCCAAGTACGCATAACAACCAAGACAGATCCAATCTTAAATGTACATCTAAACTTAACTCATCGCAACCGATCAGTCAGCCTAAACAATAATTAAATTCCAAATATGTTAAATTTTCTTTAAAAAAACAAATCTTACTGTATCGACAGTGATATCAAAGAGACTGGATCGGCATTGAAGATGATTGAGATTACTCCGACGAAGAAAATACTTTTGAGCATGGCTAGCGACAGAGAAAAAAAAACTAATATTACTTTCATTCACATCACGTCAGAAGTCTGAGGAAGAGAAAGGGGAGGGAGGCAGAGAAGGAGATGAAGGACAGAAGGTGAGAAGAGAATAGAGAAGCAAAGGAAAGAAAAATAAAAAGAACAATGGGCAGAGCAAGGGTACAGATCGACGACACTGGAGAAGAAGAACTGACTGAGGAAGACGCGCCACATGGTTGCCATAGTAATGGAGGAGAACGACAACCTTCGAGTGGCGAGGGGTGAATGAGATAGAACAAGTTGTAACAAGGAGTTTTGGACAGAAGAGTGATGAGGGAGAGAAAAAAAAGAACAAAAGCCCTAGAGAGAACAGTGAGAAGAGAGGAGAGAGAAATTGACATTTAAGTTATATAGCGCATGAAGTACACTGCTATGTTGCATTTTGAAATTTTAAATTGAGAGTTTTGCATTAGTTATTGTAAAGATTGTTGTTTTATTACTAAAATTTAAATACCAAAAGTGGACATGTTAGATAATTTCCTCGGCCATAAATTTAATTTTTGAAAATTTAAATATTTAAAAATAATAATAATACTAAAATGTTATATATAAAATGGAAAATGCTCAAATTGAAAATAAACATTCAAGTTATGAAATGGGACCTAATGTCATCTAAACGTGTGTGTGTATATATATATATGGAGAATATTCAACAATAACAAAAAATAAATTGATTATTTTCTTAATTAACGTTAGATATCGTAACAGAACGTAATCATAAGTGTGTTGTTGTTTATTGCCAGGAACTAATTCACCTAAAAGTTTAAACTAACATGTGAGATTTAGAATCTGATTTCAACTACATTCCTTAAAAGCAAAAATGCTTATTTTTCTCTTTATAACATTATATTAAATTCAATTTTTTATTATTTATCTTAAAATTTAAACTCAATCTATATTTTTATTTTATTTATTAATATTTTATTGTTAATTAAAAACAGGTAGAGAAGACTGAATGATAACTCCTCGTATATAAAGAGTTACTATTGACTCATCTCTCTAGTTTTTAAATTTGATGATAAAATATTAATTAATAAGTTAAAAAGTAGAGTATTATCCTAATTTCAATACTATTTAAGATATAAAATATATTAAAAAATATTATTTTAAGCAGCATGATAAGAAGTATTGTTGGAAATGCTCTAATGCTCCTCCTCAACTAAAATCCCGTTGGATTTGAAACTTGTACAAGTCTTCCTTTCTCTAGTGCTTAATTAATTCAATTTAATTAATTAACAATTGATGACCATTGGATTTGAACTCAGGTCGTTCCACCATAAGCTACTCTAATACTATATTAAAAATCAAATTACTTAAATGATTAAACAAATAAGTAAAACTCAGAATTTGGTTTACCTGTATCTCTATATAACATGTATATATATTAATTTTTTTATAATTTTTTACAAGTCATCTTCCTTAAAAAAAATTAAAATTAAAAAAGGTGAATTCATTAATTGTGACCTAATTAGTAACACATGTAACAAAATTCCAAACATAATTAGTATCAAATTGTTAAAAAAACGGATGAAGATACGTATAATTACTGCAAATAATGAATTCATTGTCCAAAATATATATTCCTCTTCGAAGCATAATCATCTTCGAGAAGCACCTTTCATATAATGATGAATGATGCTTCTCTATATCAACATGTGGGTTTTTTTGCAATAGTTGGGTGGCAGAAATCATGAAACTATATTATTGTACATCAGTATCAAGTAGCCCTACCCCTACCATCAGAAACCAAAGAGGTTCCACATACCCATAAACAAATTTATGGACAGTAAATACGTCTGCCGTCTTGAAAAATTCAACGGATCTGGATATGTTTAAAATGGAACCTTAACATTAAGTCATTAACAGTGACAAGAAGCGCTAAGGCTTGCCTCATCGTTTGGAACATCTTATAATTTTACCCACTATTTATTGTCCCACTATAAACGTTAGTGATATCGTAAGTAGTGACATTTCTCAACTGGTTCAAGTGTCCCACTTGCATTTTTTTTCCTTCTATTTATCATGAATGAAATTTGAACCGCCATGTTGATGGATTTGTAATTTATCGGTATTAAAATTAATTGCAATATTAAAGAATTGTGAATTTAATTTCTAGTAAGAACAATAAAAATAGCTTATCAAAAAAGTTTGAACCACCTTTTGACAAAAAAAACTCTTAAAAATGACAAAATTCTCTCTAATATTACGATACTTGAAGTTGAATTCAAAATCATGAGTTAACAAAAGAGGAATTTGCATTCGTAATTGTATTTTTAAATACTTGAATATGTTGACAAAAACAATTACCCCGTTAATATTTTTCAGGTTTGTCCCCTTCCTAGTATTAATGTTACCCATCCAAATTCAATCTAAAGGGATTATAACTTCATAAATATAGTTACCCATATTATTGCTCAACATGATGTTAGTGCGTATTTCTTAAAATATGATGACAAGCTTTAGATTTTTTTTTAAGATTGATCACTTCAGAAATTAAGTATCAAAGAAATTCTCAAAACTTTATAAATAGCATCGTAATTTTTTGGAATTCTTGACAATTTAAAGACTAAAACAAAAATATATATAATTAAAATGGAAAAATGCTTAAAGTGCTAAGTGAAATCCACCAAGATTCATTTTGGACAGATGAATGTTGTGGAAGAATGTATTTTAATTTGAATTTTGAGTGAAAATAAAATTGAATGATTATTTTGTATATACCATACAACAAGGTCTTTCAAAAAATGCAACTAATTAATTTAAATTGGGAAAAAAATTCTAATATGTTTATCGACTTTCGCTCGTTAGCACCATTATAATTGTTAGAACCACTAACACCATAATCATATATATTGATGAGTTCTCATTGTCAAATGTCAATTACACGATCGCTATTATCGTTGCACCAAACATTTTTTTACTCTTAATTGTAGTCCTCTCCAATCAAAAGAACAATTTCTATATATTAAGCTTAATCCAAACAACAATGGATTAGCATTAGACCAAAAAAAAACCTCTGTTACTAAAGGTATTTTCGTCATATTAAAGATTAGGACACAAAAATGAAGAAAAATATGCCATCATCAAGTACAAAAAGTCAAAAGATACAAACAGTGCCCAAATAAAAATAGCATCAAGCACCTAAATTATAACTCAGGGGAAATATATTTAAACTCAGTGAATTTTTTTAATGGAATAAATTATAAAACTTAGTTACAAATGTTTGCTTAAAGAGAACCATGATTGTAAATGATACAATGTATGAATACCATTTATAATAAATGTAGCTTATTTTCTCTAAAATTTGAACTTAAATTAATCAAAATGAGTATTAATTGGCCCCTCAAATTGGAGGCATCCAATACAAATGGAACAATAAAATGAATATTGAGAAAATATTATCAATATTTGCCGTTGAAGCACTCCTTTAATCGGGCCCTATTTTATGCGCCAACAACGAAAACAGCTACAATATCACGCCTATTTTGGCGTGCACTGCTCTATTTTTTAAAAAAAATGTTTTCTTTTTTTCTATTTCACTTAGTTTTTTATTTAACTCTCGGTTATATGAATATCAATAATTTGTTGGACTAGTTTATATTGTTTTGTATATTTCATTTTTGATATGTTTTGTACATTTTAACTAATTTGAATACAATGTTAATTAATAATTTAATTAATTTATAAAAATATATAAAAAAATAAATTCAGAAAATTTTATTTTGTTTAATAAATAATTAAAAAAATAAATTTATGTTTAATTTGTAAAAAAATAATAAAAAAATATAATTTAGAAAGAATATTTTTAGAGGACCGAGAGAGAAGTGAGGCAAGACAATGAGAGAGAGGATCGAGAGTGAGAGAGACTAGAGAGAGAGAAAGAGAGAGAAGTCAAAAGAGTGAGAGAGAGGAGAGAAAAACTGAATAAAAAGAGGGTATAAATATTTTTTTTCTTTGAAATGAAAGAGGATATAAATATTGAGACATTAGTAAGTTATAATTTTGGATGTTTCATTTGTGAAGTTATATTCTCCGCTGTCTCAAAACTAATATTAAAATATCAAAAAAGATTATATCATGTAAGTTCCTAAAAAAAAAGAAGCCACCTTTTCTTGTTTTAGAAAAGAACAAGCTACATCAAATCAAACGTCACGCCACTAACCGGAAAAGAAAAAATGATTACTAATGCACGTTCCAAAATTAAAAAAGTAACCATTTTCATTTTTCTCTCAATTATTATATTTTTGTAGAAAATGAATAACTTGAAATTAATAAAAATATTATTAATTTCTCTTCCTTTAATATTTTTTCAAGATTCAAATTAATATCTAACGTAAAAATCTTGTTAATTGGTTGCTCTCATTAAGATGTTGGTTTTGAAAAAGAAAGAACAAGGCAAATTTAATATTAATGCAACTGTTCTCAAATCTATTTACAAGATCTTCTGTCTTAGTTATCTATAGACGGAATATTTTTCCCTAACTAATGCAACATATATTGGTATGAATCAACGATAATAGAAGTTTAACGTGAAGCCTATTAAAAAAATGGAATAACAAAGTACCTATAATTTACGAAAACTATAGGTACTTTGTTATTCTAATTAGCTTTTTTTTTTTATATAAATAGATCTACAAAAACTTTCTACACTCAGGATCCGATATTTATTGGTGTCCTAACACTATTCTATCTTCGAGACAATTATAATTTGTATTTCATCTATTGTGTTTTATATGGGGTCTTATTTCATGCTTTATTGTCATTACGCTTATGGTATATGTAGTTCCTTGTATTGCTAAGTCAATAATTTTTTTAATAAAAACGACCAAATTCTCATATATACTAACTCAAGTAAGTTGACTTAGCATATAGATGATACTTAGCTCTAATCGACTCAATTAAACTGATTACATCAAAGAGAATGTCAAGTCACTACTTTGATGGCTTGATTTTTAATAAGGATATCTGAATTATCAAAAAAAAATTGTCGAGTAAAGAGAAAACTACATTTGCAATAATTACATTAACAGTTTTGTCAATTTAAACTCAATATACTTGCCACTAAATGAACAAATTGTTGGTAGTTTTAATCTTGATGAAACTTTACTCGTAAAAATAGAAATTCGAATCTTAAAAAAAAATCGTTTTGGGAGAAACAATAGTTATTAATACCTAATACGAAAATAACTTCATTTATTTACCAGTACTTGGAAAGGAAAGCCACACTCATAATGCATAGCTAAATGGTGGACACAAGCATAACTGAGAGCTTGTGGGATGGGCAAAATATGCAGAGAAAGAAAAGCTTGTCTGCGATAACATGGACACTTACGTGATTGAGATTGAAACACATCGCACTCACACTTTTCCTTTGTGGTAGCATATATATCTCACTCACTCACTCACTCTAGCCAGGTCTTTTCTTTACTCCATGATCTCCATGTGCACTCTTCTTCTCCATGCTTGCTTTTCCATTTTGTACTCTATTCTTTTCTGTTTTCTCCCTTGAGAAATTCGTGTCACTCTTACTTCTTTCATCATCTTATGTCATTCAAGTCGATTTATAAGGTCTAATATACTAATGGTCTGTAACTAATAACAAAAACAAATTTTTGATCATTGAATTAAATAAATTCTTGTATTGATTTATGGGTGGCGAATTGCGAATATAGGCGACACAATCATATGTACTTTATTTTACAGCGCAAATTCATATATATTGAACTTAGTTTTTTTTACTAAATACAATTACTACTAAATAATTTTTAATTATGTTTAATCGGATGTCCCCAAAGGATATTTTGGGGGCAGGCAACAAATCCGCCCCTAATTCAAGTCTTGTTTAGCATTATTGTCAATAAAAACTATAGTGTTGGAAAAAAATAGTTTGTCCATGACAAATTGAGTTGAAGCCTGTTTGATTAAGGTGAGAACCATTTACTGTGGGTCTAACTCAATTACAGATAGTCCTAATTAAGTGATTAAATGCATGAGCTTAACTCAATTAAGTGGTGTTATGCTTTGTTATTTTTGCAAGATCGAGCCATAAGTGCAGAAAAGAGAAAAAAAATTATGCCATTTAATGTTATTAAGTCTTTTTTTTTTCTTTATGTGATAAATTAAATTAACGAAATACACTTGTATCTGCATATAAAATGAACATTAAATCTTCTGTGAAGAAAGTTTTTACAATATGCACATATTATCATATGATATATTAGTATAAGTTATCGTCACTAATTATTTTACTATATAAACAATTTACAACAATAAGAACAGTTTGTTGGAGAAATTAATTTCACATTTCACACTTTTTCTTCTTGATAAATGCGTACATCGTCTCACACTTTCTTCCACACTGTCAGTAATCTTTCAACCATATCCTTAATTTTTAAGAATGTTTAGTTTTATAGTCATGATTTAAATGATGGCCTTGTGTATAGCTAGAGTGATTAATGGCAAGTCATGATCAGTCCACGATAATTGTGAAGCGATGATAAGCACAGATCGCAAATATTGGCAGTCAATTTACGAAACAAATTGTTATAGTGCACGGTAGGGTTGCACAGCACTCTAATGGATTTATAGTACCGCACCTGTTTCCACAAAATAGTAACAACAAATGTTCAAATTAATTTTATCACGTTCTTGATCGATCAAATATTTTTGGTTAAGTATTTTATATATATATATATATATATTTTTTTATGTTTTCAATCTTTTATATTTGATAGTAATTTTAGTTGAAAATTTTGGTTTTTTAATATATTTTTGTTTTTAATTTGTTTTTACGTTTGAATTAATCAGTTTACGATTAATTACTTAATGTAAAAAAGTCTACGCAGTCCTTCCGTGTTATTATTACAAACGCATAATTGTTATCCTAATAGCACATAATGATGGTTGATGAGAATAATGTTTGAGCCACATATAAGACTATCAAGTATAACTAATATCTTTCAACACTTCTAATTCCAAATTAATCGGAACTTGCATTTAATATAAAACACAACTTGTGTAATTGGATAATTTTTTCTACGACATTTTTTTATCACGATGCTATATTTCTTTATTGAGTGTATAATTTTATAATTCAAAATTAATTAATTATTTTTATATAAGTTATAAATTCCTACAATTTCAACGAGCAAACATTACATCTCAATAAGTAAAGGTTGCAAGAACTCTTACGATCGAGTTCCTGCAACCTTCAGTTGTAGTAAAAAAAAAAAACTATCCTTTGTAATCAGCTTGGTAATGTTTCATAAATTAAGTGTATTCCGTAAAATTAATAAAATAAAAAATCCTAATGAAATTTCAAATGTAATTTGTCATTTATAGAGGTGATCGCATATGGTTTACGATGAATCAAACAATTTCGATTCAAAAACCAGCAACTTTGGCCACAGAGATTTATAAATTAACTTTACTTTGAGTTCACCCTTCCAGCACCACAAGATCACAATCATGATCCATATGCGACATTAAAGTGTAAGTGTTGGTCTCATTCCGAGTAGAGTATATATAACATTAATCAAAACTACAAGTTAAAATCTTAGAAAAATAATTGTTAATTCTTCTTTATTTGTACTATAGCCAATTTCATCCTCAAAAAGTCAAAAATCCGAATCTTAATGGAAGCAATTAAATGCCTCATAAAAAAATTGTTAATTCTTCCGAAGTGGTGTCTGCCCTTTATTAAAAGATAAATTGTGTTCTATAAAATTATTATTAAAAAAACTGTACGTTCTGTAAAATTATCTAGATTTTTACTCATTTATATTATTTACTCGTTAAGATTTATCACAAAGCTCTGACACTATCTTTATTAGTACATATTAGTTTTTCCATCATTGCTTTCATATATATGACATATCACCCGCAAATGATTGAATAGTTTTAAATTTACTTTTAAGTGATTTGGTAAAATTATGTTTTAGGTTTAAATTTTTATTTTTCCTCATACTTAGTGACTATCGATTTCTATGAACTATACTCATCTTTTAGTAGTTCTATGTTAACGAGACCAATTATTCATTTGATCTGATATATTTGTTGATTAACATGATAGTCCAAAGATAATGTAGTGGGAGATGTAATAATTGTCATCACTTTTTTTGGACCAAAAAACACATGTACGACATATATATTGTACTTTCTTTATATGATTATGTCTGATTTATAAAATAGTTTGTATAGTTACAAATTCTTTATGTAATTTGATATACATGTGATTCTTTTGTATCGAAATGTAAACGTTCAGACTCGTTTTTTTTTGTCCAATGTATACACGGTCGATCTTCTTCTCCATTGGTGTACTTATGATCCACTGTTCATACAATACTTATCCACGGAAAATGAAATCCTTTTGCATTGCCTGACCAACCCTCCTAATGCACTCACAGGTCACATTTCACTTCACAGTGCAAATTAAGTTGCTTAGCGATCCAATTTCTCAAACAATCCCATGTAAATACTTTAAAAAGAGAAAAAAAAAAGAATAAAATATGTAATGCTCTCAATTAGTGGACCTTAAACTTGGGATTACGTTTCAGTTTGGGAAGATGAATAAAATAAGAATGGGCTCCCGGCCTACTAATGTTGGACCCAGAATCTTCAGGACAAACACAAATAGAACAAATAACATAGGGAAAATGGTGGTTTGATTGATATCCCATTGAATGCAACATTAACATATAGCACTAAAAGGATTATCATGTTAAAAATGGTAGCAAAGAAGGGTTCACGGATAGGAAGAAGAGAGACGAAGAGCGAAATCCATAAAGCAAGGTTACTAATTTACGTCTTTTCCTCGTTAAAACCACAACTTTTATAAAGTTACAGTTATTTTTTTCAACTAAAAGTCTCGAATTCGAGTCTTGAAAAAAATTTAAAAGGCGATAGAAATAATTTTATTAAACTCAACAAAGTTACAGTTAGTTAAGAATCGATTGAAAGCTCCTTTGTTTTCAAGCAAATGCGAAGAACCGATTCCTAATTTCATGAGAAAATTTTCAAGTAGCATCTATAGTTGATGAGCAGACCAATGAATGTGCAATTGAGTGAAAACAACATGGCCATAGTATACTAAATGACTAGTTAGAAGGAAAGAAGCAGAAAGAACCTAAGAGGGTGCAACTCTTAGAATGGCACAATTGAGCTACGATTATGGAAAGCATGATGGATGGAAGTTGCGGTCCACAGGTTGAGCTTGCAAAACGTTTTAACCATGCGATCTACTACATCCTAATTAATAGATTGTCCTTAAGCTTATTTCCTATTTAAAAGTATACATGACCAACCACCTCACAACTAAAATAGACTACCCTTAAACTCATTTCCTACATTCAAAAACACACTTTACATCGGTGATACTATCGCAATCACACAAGAGTACTTTACATTTATAAACATAAATTAAATAAGCTAAGTGGTAGAAAAATCACCAATATATAAAAACTATTTTACAATAAACCCAAGAAATTCTAATTAATTTGGGTTTACTGTTTTTTGGGTTTTTACCCATTAATGTAAACATGCACAAATGTGTTGAGAAATCCTTTTTTTCATCTTTCTGTCTTCATATTTATGTGTTGTGTTAATCTCTGGTTATCTTTGCATCGTCTAATCCACCACTTCTAATCAATGAAGTAGTAAATATAGCTGTGAGTATTACTTTTTTTCAAACTAGAATAAATCATATACTGCTCTATACTATCTAAATTTTCTTACCCTCCTTTTAGTATGACCGAACCCACAACCTCATGGTATAAGAATGATAGTCTTTCTAACTCAACAAACCCACTTGACTTAGTTATGAATATTATTTAAGATGCAAAATTATGAAAATTTTTAAGCACAAAGTCCAATTTTATGATTGTATAGAAACTATGTTGTATTAAGTTATTAAAAGCATAATAAAATAGTTTTTCCATCACTTTCCTTTATAAGGGAAAATAAAAGAAAAGATTATTCCAGCACCAACAATTAAATTTAACGGAAAAAACATATAAAACACAACTATCAAACCTTATGGTAAACAATCAAAGAAACAACAAATTTTAAACTCAAATTTCATAGAAAAATAACCATAAAAATAATAAATTTTTTAAAAAATCCAACACATAAAACACAATGCTAATCATATGGTATCTATCATTATTTAAAAATTTAATAGTGAGAAAATTACAACGATGAATTGAAAATGGCCAGCAAAATTGTTTGGTTTGAGGGTTGTAAAAAGATGATCCACTGAATTTCACCCCTCCGAGGAGACATTAGCGTGCAATGTTTTGTCGTTTTCTCCTACGCACACCACAGATGTTAATGTAATAACCAGATAAATTAAACCCAAAAAATTATAATTATCATTTTCTCTTTCACTGTTGACGACAACCGAACACACCGAAAAAGTTTCTTTCTTGTTCCTTCTTTGGTAAAGAAAATTTTGACACAGCTCCGATTTCCGGGTTCTGATTCTCAAATTCTCAATCTTTTGCTCTCGTTCCGACTCGTAGGTCACTGATACATACGGTAATTATTACAGATAATTCTCTCTTTTTCCTTTTTACTTACAAAATATGTTTATATTTTAAAGAAAAGTGTTCATATTTGGTGTTGAATTTTGATTCTGATAACTATGGAAAATTTGAATCTAATTCCTAAATGGGCATTGTTTTTTGTGTTGTTTGTCAACTGGGTTGTGATTAGAATTGCTAAAAGATCGGATATTTGGTGGTTTTTGGGAAATGAGATCACGAGTTAATTACCGGATTTGGGTTTGATTAATTTCCCTTCAAAGAAGCTAGAGTATTATGAGACGATAAATTTCACATATTTCAGATTATTAAAATGAAATAAATGATGTTTTGGTATTAGCTTCCCGGCACATACATTCTTTCTGTTGCATTATTAAAGTTTCTTATATTTTGTTTTCTTTTGCTTTCTTGGAGTTTATGGCTTTTAAAGTTATATACACTTGGGTTCTAAAATTGTTAACAGATGATATTCAGCGAATTCGCACAGAAAGGCTACGTATTGATGCTACGATTTACATTGAAATACATGTCATGGAACTGCCTGTGTAAATCTTTGAATTGAAGGATTAAGCTGTTGTTCCTGTGATAACATCATAGTTATTTGGTTATTTAATATTGGTTTTTCTGGACCTTTCTGATCTCTTGTTCGGGTTTTGTTATTTTTGAGTTTCAATTATTCGAACTGTGTTTGCCATTCAGGTTGCTGTAGACTGCAGCTACAACGGATAATATTGTACGCCTAGAGCATCGGACATGGGACATTGTTTGTCTAGGGTAAGCATTTGTGCCCTGATGCTTGATAAGTTGTTTTAAAACTTGAAACAATTGAAAATTGAAAATGAATTTTGCTTCATATGCGAGAGCTTTTTTTCTCCGGAAATTCATTTTTTTCTCAATTTGAGATTTTCACCTGCAGAATGGTCAATTTAACTTTTCTATCACTTTATGTGGGAGGAAAAAGAATCAGCAAGTTTAGAATTTACACAAGATTCTTTAAATAAACCATGTTGATTAAACGCTGTTGCGTTCTTTTAGTTTGGTAAAAAAATTTAACAATGGAGTGTATCCAAGTTAGTGTTGTCTGAGAAAGGGAGGAAATATGTTGTTGACTAGATGTATCGTTGAGGTTTGATAGTTTGAACTCACTTGCTGTTCTGTGTGATACATTAATGGTGAAAAATATCCGGAGGCTTACAAATAT
>CAODLS010139585.1:0-16474 GCA_948243855.1 Flueggea neowawraea | reverse complement strand
TTGTTGCTTTGATTTAAGCGTAATTTCTTTTTTCAATAGGCTCTTTAACGAATCAAGCGAGGAAGAGAGAGAACATGCTGAGAAATTGATGCAATACAAGGTTAGTTTGATTTTTAATGTCTCAGGTTGGCACAATTGTTTGAGTATGTGAAATGGATATGTAATATTATGTTGAAAGAGGACACTTGAATGACGAAATGTTAAGAATTGACTTGAGTATGTGAACTTATTATTTGTCATGTGAGTGAAGGAAAGTTAGAGGGAAATCAATATTTCTCAACTTGCATTAATGTAGTTACATTATTCTTATCCAGATAAGGAAGCAACAGGCAAACGAAATTGGTAAGCAAATGACATCCTACAACGAGCTCATTGCACAAAAGCCTACAAGTTGAGATCGAAGTCAGACGAGAAAACTAATTAGATAAGTTTATGTAGTTATTATATTTTAGAGTTCATAAATATTAAATAGTTTTAATGTATTTTAACATTTAAATATAACAAAAGTTTTGAATTAATTCGGATGCTAAATATTTTCATTTATTTTTATTAAATAGTTTAATAATTTTAAATAACAACAAATACAAAAAAATATAAAATCAAGAAACAAAAAAAATTATTGTTAACAATTGGTCGCAAACATTTGCGACAAAATCGTTGCAATTTTTTGACACAAAATTATTGTGACCGTTTTGACACAAAAGTTTAGCAACCAATTTGTCACAGAATTTTGCGTCCAATTTGTCACAGATTTTGTGACAAATGCATCACAAATGTTGCGATCAAACTGTGACAAAAACTTGAAACCAATTTGTCACAATCGCAAAATTTTGCGACCAATTGGTCACTGACTTGTTTGTTGACTTTGTCCTAATTCTTGCAACGAAAAATGTTTAGTCGCAATAACTTTTTTGCGTCCACGTTTTTTGTGACCAAATGTTGTGACCGAATTATGGTCGCAACACCGTTATTGCGACTAAATCTCTCTTTTTGGGACCAAATGTGTTGGTCACAATTCAGTCAATTTTTTATAGTGCAAACAACACCTTAATTTATAAAAATTCTGGTGCAAGACCTATAATAGTAGATTTCCTTTTAGATTATTTGATTAGAATGTTTACATTAAAGGGTGATGTTAGAAAATGTGGTTAAAACTAAATTTTAAGTCACATCTATCAACTTAATCTTTCAGGTGTGTGGATTTTTAATATGAAATCAGAGCAGCTTATGGTGAAACAATTTGAGTTTGAATGTCACTGTTGTCATTTACTAACTAATTAAATTGAACCAATTAAGCCAAAGGAAACAATTTGAGTTTGAATGTCACTGTTGTCGCGCCAGTCAGAGAAACAAAATTGTCGCTGACGCTGTAACTTTTGTGCTTTCACATTGTGTTCAACATTTTTTACGCAAATAAAATCCAGTGCTTTCGATATTACAATTCAGGCCCCCTTATTCCAAGAGGACCAAATACATGTGTTGTCACTTTATTTCAAATACTTCGCGCCCACATTTCCTTCCAAAGCTTTTTATTCAATTTTTTTCAATTTATACTATTTTTTCTTTCTTCTTACTACTTTGAAACCGAATAAAAAACAAATTAAAAACTGATTACAAACCAAATGAAAAAAAAAAAAGATGAAAGAGAGTTCCTAATTTTAAAAACAAGTTGAGAAACAAATTTGAAAAAAAAAATGAAAACCATTGCGTACAAAACCAAACAAGAGAGTGGTTATTTATTAAAAAAATGTATGTCAAATAAAAATAAATAAAATATGAATTAAAAACTGAGTAAAAATGGAATAAAATAGAATAAAATCAAAATAGAAACCAAATTTTATTTTAAAACTCAAATGAAAACCAAATAAGCTGGAATGAAGATGAGTACGTCTTTTTGTATATTCGAATTTTGAAAATTTATATTTTTTGTTAATTTGAATTAAACTTGCAGTCGACACGAAAAATGAAAAGTTTTGTTGTATTTCGTAATTTTGAATTTTTTACTTATAATTCTGTATTTTGTCTAAGGAAACAGATGTTTTATGTAAGTTTCAGTCTAGTAAACTTTTATTTGAGGGGGAAATGTTAGAAAATGTGGTTAATACGAGATTCTATGCTTCATCTATTTGTTTAAGCTTTTAGGTTGATTAGTTTCTAATAAGTTGAATTATCATTTTGAAAATTAGAGTATTGAAAATATCTTTTTTTTAGAAATTGTCTTTTTACATATTCAAAAATTGTCATTGAACGATTTAAATTTACGAAGAATTATAGGTTCTTTTTAGATCCTTAGAATTAGCATATTAACCACTAAACTAACAAGTAAATTTTGATAATATAATTAGGCTTGGCTTCTTTTTTTGGTGTTATGCTAATCAAGGTGCTGCTTTTCTTTTCTTTCTTTAATTTTTTTGAGTAAAGGTGTTGCTTTAATTTTCAATAACAATATAAAATTGTTTAATTTTATATATATTTTGATACACTTTTGATCCTTAGCATAAGACTGTAGAAGTTATGTTGCTTCTTTGTGCATCAGAAAGTGCACAATTAGTCTCTAATCACATTTAAGATAAGACTAATCTGGTCATCAAGATAACTTAAAAACAAACCAAACATATACACGTGAGATTATTATCTTTCATTCCAGGATTAATCATATCAAATCATGGTATAACTTTATATTAATGGATTACACTTTCACTTCTAATCAGTTCTTGCTTGTAAAGCAAAGGATATTAGTTGATTTAAGTGCTTTTTTCCCCTCTCAAAATGATGATTAACCTTAATGGTTTTTTAAGATGTGGAACTCATCATGTCGACGTGGACTTTAGTCGGAAGGACCCACTCCGTCAAATCACCAACTGTTTCAGTTGGAAATAGTAAGAAAATATACCAACCTTTATATCTAACCCTTTTAAAATATATTCAAAAACACAAGTGAAGATAAAAAGAGAAAAAGGTTGACAAAAACATTTGGAAGTTTGTAGTCGTTATATACACTTTTAAAGGTAACAAAACCTCAGAAAGCTTGACACGAATCGTATTAAATGTACATTCTACATAATACTTGCACTAACCAACCGCTTTGGATAAATTTGCCGACCACAAAAAAATGGTGAATTAGTTAAGATAAGACATTGATAAGCGCAATGATGTCATAGTGATGATGATCATAAAGTGAAGAAAGAATTAGTAGTTGATCTGGAGTCGGGTACCGAGGATGAGGACCAAAATTTGGACCGGAGGCTATCCATTATGATCTATAGAAAGTGGCTATCAATCGTGTTTTTGCCATGAGAGTACTATAAAGTTTTCAAAGATTGCAACTTCGCTTATTAAAAGAAAGAAAAAAGAATTACAATTTCGTGGGGCTAACTCGAACATACGCATGTAAGACTTAAGTACAGTAATCAATTAATTATAATGTTGCATCCATCTTTCTGCCTATCATTTTAAAACACTATAATTTTCTCAGAATACATAATTAAGGGGAAAGTGTACCTTACTCTATGACTATTTTCGAATTTGAACAAACAACAACGGATAAGAACGAAACTAAACTGTGTTTCTCTCTTCTTGGCTCCTTAGGATTTTTGTACGTACAATTACTGTAATAGAAAATAATATCTCTTTTATAGGTAGAGAGATGACTTATTTAAATTTTCTAGTAGATTTAGGTCATAGTATATCAATGACTTATTAATTCAGTAAACTCTAAAATAATATATTTCTTATAACCAATAGAATTTTAACATTTATTAAATCAAATTACATATTAGTCCATGAGTTATATGTACGGACTCTTACAATACATGCATTATAAGTAATATTGAAATTTAAGTATTTTTCTAAAGAAAGAAGTTGCAGTATAAATATGCCCACATGCGACAACTACTACTGGTCACAAACGATTGTACTTTTAGATAAAATTTTCTCCTTCTTTAATGTCGTAGTTTAAAATGTGCAAAAACTTATTGAGTAACAAAATTTTCTCTTGCTTTTCTGAGCAACTATTATTTTACTTGATTTAATAATAACATTTTGATTTTTTAAAAAAAAGTATTCAAAGATTTTCTGCGCATGTAGATAGCTAGAGTTCAAATCCTATTTGGGTTTGGGAACATTCATGTGGAGTATCACAATTATCCTTTGTCGGCATTATAATATAAGTGGTTAGTGGAAATTAGTAACTTTCATATGATTTTCTAGAGAACGGATTCCTTTTTAAGTACGTATTAATGCAGACTGTTTACACACACATGGGTTGTATGTATATATACTAATAAGACATTGGATACAAATAAATAGTAATTCAACAGAAAAGATTATTTAGAATTTAAAAAAGCATAAATGCGAGATGCAAGCAAACTAAAGTTCGATTTTTAATTGAGCAATTCTTTGTCATGAAAATAAAGTTTCGGACTCTAAAATATAAAGTGAAAATTCAATATATAAGTAATTTTTTTTAAAAAAAATTGAATTAAAATATCACATTTTTCCTTTCTAGGTTTAATCGATTAATATATATATATCTAGAATTTGATGGTAAAATTAATTAATAATGAAAAATTTCTTGGTTTGATCTAATATTCCCATTGTTATCTATATATAGAAACCAGCTTTGTCGACGTCATTACCTACGTACAAATGCAACTACATATATATATATATGCATGTTAAAAATAAAAGAACATTAGCTAGAATAAATAAGTTAGTGTCTTTTCTATAACTCTCAAAAGTCGAATGGGTATGTTTCCAACATATTTCCTAGTGAGTAAAGTAATTAAAAGAGGAAAGCTAAATAATAAAGATAAATAAAAAGAATTTAGTGAATAAGATAAAAATTAAAGGTAAAAAAGGTGGAAAATGACCACTTGTTATAGAATAAGGAAAACACCTCCGTTAGATATAGAAAGAAAAAAAAAAATACTAAAGTAGGTTAAAAGAAGAAAAAAAAAGAAAGAAAAGGCCAAAAGAAGTATGCAAGTCCAATAATTAGAATTTACAATAAGTGAGGCATCCCCGTCAAAAAGTATCATTCTTTTAATGCTTATTTGTTATTTAATCTTTTTATAAGTTGAAGATTATATACTTCCAAAGATTTATGTATTATGATTTATGTCCTCTCAATGTGTGCGTGTATATATATGCTTTTTTACTAATATTTTCTTTAAAAAAAACGACATGCAACTTGATATTATATTTTGTGGTGAAATATTTAAATCCACATTTGAAATGGGAAAATGACAAAATGATTGAGAACTAATAAACAACCTTTGTTCTCCTGAAGCGACGTGATAAACCAAATGTGGCCTAAGTTGCGTATTTTACTAATTAAATCACTTATTTTTGCAACTAAACATGGCATAAAAACCCAGCCACACAAATTGATCGCATATCTTCTCAATAGTAAGTCTCTAAACTTAGTTTGACGACGAAACTTCCTTAATTTAGGAATAAATCTATCCATTATATTTTTTTATAGACAAAAGCACAATAATATACTTCTTTTTAATTTCCGCCGCTATTGGGTCCATCAAACCGACCCTAATTAAATTTTCAAAAAAAAGGGTCCTTAATTAAAGATTTAATATTGGCGACTTCTCTCTTTTAACACAATTGATTCTTATATATAGTCCTCATCCGCTAGCGTCTAAAATAATAATTACATAATAAGATTCTAACATTATATGGAATATATAACAAATATACCATGTTTTTTGGGTGATTCTCATGGTCAATGATTGTGTTTTAATTGAAGTTCAAATGTTTGGAATACGTTGTTTGCACTTTTAGTAAAGGCTATTGTAATTAATTCTTCTAAATGGTGTTAAGAGATTTCACTGATTATATATCAACTAGTTAAAAGGTTGTCTTGTTTATTTGATTTGCTTATATTTAAGAAAAATATTAGAATAATTTTACTAAATTAATAACAATGTATGTAAACAATTGTGAAATTTAATAATTTGACTAAACTAAAATCAGTTTTTGTAACATAATGGAGTTTTTTTTTAATGAAGTTTTGAGTGAAGTTATGAAATCATGATGTAAATCTTATAATTTTCTACCAATAATTAAATTTAAAGTATATGAACGATATATTTTTATGACTTTTTAAAAGATAAGTTTTTTTATGTCAACAAAAGAAGAATAAGGCTTTTTTGTTATTTTTATATCTAAACGAATAAAACTATTGCTCTTTATTAGTAATTAAAGAATTAATACTTATAGGCATTCATTAATTAGCGAATAAATAACTGAGAAAATCAATTAAATGATATAATCTTCATAAAATTGAAAAATTATAATCTTTGAACTTTTGGACTTCTCTAGTAGATAATGGCACTAATTAATCATAATTATAATTAAATGATGTTTATGCACTAACAATTTAATCAAAATTGTAATTTAAATATAACAAAACACCAAAAATTTAGAAAAATCAAATAAAATCATTTAGGCTAACCACCTCAATGACTTCCATCTACTAGCTTGTTAGAATTACATATTAGGTATATGATGATATGATATGATGTAAATATATTATAGACATTTACCCATGAAAATATGTAGATTTCATACATATAAATAAAAAATAAAAAATTTCACTAATTTCATTCTATATATAAATATATCACATATCTAAATGCAAAAGTTGAATTATATACAATTCGAATGAAATTCAAAAAATTATTTTTAACAGTTAATGCCTAAATACAACAATGTTATTTATTGGGCAAGAACATGTTTTTGAGTGTAGGATCTTTCATTTCTAAGCTATTAGGTTCAAGGCTTAAGCGTCTGAGCTATTGAAGGACTGAGCTCTTTCTGAGTTCAAGTGCTTCATTATTCCAATACTTATGCTCTCTTGAGCTTCTCGGCTCCTCATGTTCAGGGCTCCTACTAGGACAGAGACTCACGTTCGTCCACCTTTCGACGATCAATTTAGTTCTTTTCCTAACTAAAACATGAAGTATGATCTACTCACAAGAAAAATAAAAGGTGCGTTGCTATTTATCAAAGTGGAGGATAGATGATCCACTGCTTGTTGTGCAAGCATTGTTGCTTTGCTTATTGGGCTCTGTTCAAACTCTTAAACTTTGAACTAGACTTATAAATCTCGACTCATGCCACAGCATTATACAATAACTATATGTATCTAAATGCTATCAAGCGGGGTAAATAATTTAAGAAACCAAATTAGTAGGTCAAAGTCTCAGTTTTCAACACTAGTAATTTTTAAAGTGCACATCAATAATTAAAATTTTAAAATCCTAATCTCGTTAATTAGGATGTGTTTTTTAACCATACCACCTGGAATTAATTATGCTCGCATTTAAATTCGAAAATCATGTACATGTTAAAAAAACTTGATACGCCTAAAAAAAACTTGATAACATCATATCTTGACAAAATCCTTTTGAATTTTTACAATCGACAAATCAGTTTATTCAGTTAGACAAATACTAAATAATGGAGATTCGTCTCTTATTATCCATTCATAAGGGTATTTATCCACTAAAAGAATTATTTGCTGCTTTTTAAACTGGTAAGTTATATCTGTTGTGTCGGCAAAACGATCATATCTGAGATGACTTATATGTATAAACAGGATCGAGCCGACGAGGCCCTGACTCTGTGACACTCGCGAGAACATATTTTTTTGCATCACCAAGATTTTTTACCAATGTGGTAGCTACTGTGATTGGCACAGACAATACTTAACTAGGTCAGACACATGTGATGATGAGAAATACTATATATAAATATAAAATGTTTGATGATAAGGTTATTCCTATGAATACCAATAATTTTGCAAGATATTTTCTTTATTCGAAAGGAGTCAATAATCTACAAAAAATGCAATCCTTGTTCGTCTTTTTACTTCATATTTATTACATCGTGTCACAATTGTGTATTTTATAGGCTTTAATAATATTATTATCATGTTAGAAATTGTTAACCTTACACTTATTTGTCTATGATAGGTTTATTGACTTTGGATTTTGGAATAATTAGGAATTGAACCTCAAAAATAAAAAAACTGAGAGGTGGACTTACATGGAAAATTTTTGAGCAATGTTATTAAATAAGATCAATATGGTGTTAATTCAAGGCTTATTAGCATGTTGACTCTAAACAAGTTTAAACTATTAAAGAGCAAAAGGCAAATAAAAATTATTTTAAAAATATTAATCATAGAATTCTTGGATTTGTCAACCCATTAACCCAACTGGACACTCATGTAAATTAGGGTACACATAGCTAATTTATGTGAAGTTAAAAGCTAATTGAAGTCGTGGTAACTACAAAATGTGACAAATAATTCACATTGACCAAACACAAAGATTCCCCAAACCATTGGTTTTGATCAATTATTGAATCCACAACATAGAAAACACAAAAAAGAAAGTAAAAACAAGGTAGAAAAGAAGGGACAGAGCCAGATAGGATTGACGTGGCAGCAAAGCAATAGGCTCATCATCTTCTCCCCTAAACGTCGCCATTACGGCTAGCTTGGAAGAATGATCAGATCAGACCAAACCATAGAAAAGAAGAGGATTGAATACGGGACCCACAATAACGTTGTGCCACCTTTTGTCAACGTTGACGCTATACCACAAGGCGTGGCACTAAGACAGGGAAAGATCGTCGTCGGTTGGACCCACTTGTAACCGACAGTTTTGGAGCTATGTAGGCGTGGCAGTTATTTCGGTTACTTGTCATATTGTTGTCCGGTTTGGTTTTTTTAGATTCTGGTTAGCGAATAAATTAAAATGAAAAGAACAAATTTTTCTTTTTTGTGGCCTATTGTTGTGTGCCGTGGAATCACCAAAAGAATAATCTACAATGCTGTACAGCGACATATATATATATATATATATATATATATATATATATATATATATATATATATATATATATATATATATATATATCATGATTCGTTTTCAGATTATAATCGGCGTACGAGGTGAATCCTTAATAGGAGCCCGACCATCCGCACAAGCCTCAGAGATATAGACATTCTACCCAAAATTATTCATTCATTCAAATATTTAATATTTGTAAAACATTTATACTAAAAGAATATATTTATATAAAATGAATATAAATTTAAAAGTTATTAACAGGTAATTATAAAATAAAAACCCCAAAATATAAAATATGACCCAGTAACCCGACAGCAACCTGATGTGAAACTCTAATAACAAAATACAAAAGTAGAGTACGAATGAGTGATATTCACTGTTTCAAAAATATGCCTCACTGGGATCGAGGTGTGGGATAGTTGCTGAGCGTCAAAAGATATCACCTGAAAAATAGGTTTACAGATAGACAAAAGAACAAAAGGGGTAAGAATCCATAGTGAGAAAAAGACACTCCATACCAGCTCCAGGCCTCACATAAACCGTTTGAAAACAGTTTTTAAAAAAATATACCGCATATGTATATACTAAGATACCATATAATATACACGCTACATACGTAACAAAATTTCAAAAAAAAATATTTCTCCAAAACGTTTGCACCCAAGGCATACAATATATAGTCAGACAATATCATAGCTATATATATAAATCTTTATATATAAATATATATTTCAGATCAGAATATGGGACCTGAACAAACAGATTAATATTGTGGACTCTGCCACCAGACAAAATAGTTATTGACTCTGCCACTAGACAAAATAGTTATTGTGGACTCCGCCACAAAAAAAAATAGAGCATGTATCTGGCCAGATACACAGTCACCCCATTACCCCGGTAACTAGAGTCTTAACAGAGCATTGATATACCAAAGGCTATGTACCCCGTAGCTAGGTGTTCCACATAGGAATATTATATACGAATAATTTTACAGATGAGCATGTAGAGTATAAACCATTTTGCAGAAAATATTTATATATACTACATATAAATATTATATTTTAGAACAAAAATTTTTTGTAAATTAATAATCACATAATTCGGATTATTAATTAGCCAAATAATTATTATTCCACTTTTAGATTATAGCCAGACACAATAAAAATTATACGCAGTCTATGACATAATCTATGTGTCTAAAACTTCTATTTCACTTACTTGGAATTCGAAACTGAGGATCCAGTCAAACACCACTAGCTGATGGCTAGTCGTACTAGCAGGAACACGAAGCTGAACAATTACATATATAATAATTATCAGAATGTGGTACTGTAGCAATACTACATTTATGAAATGCAAATGCAGGTACGAACACTGGCTAGACATCGAAAAAACTCTCTTAGGTCAAAATTAATTGCCCTCAACTTGAAAATCGGTACCCACATAAAATTATAATTTTTGCCCTTGCATTTTTCAAAAAACAATATTCTTTAATCCCTAAGGTCCCAAAAATTATAAAGTAGTCCCTAAATTTTCAGAATTTATAATTTAGCCCTCCAAGTATTTAAATTTTATTTTTAAATCCCCAATTTTTCAAAATTGCATTTTTAACTCCAATTATTTAAAATCACAACTTTGACCCAAACTCTTCCGAATTCACTTTTTCTCATTTGTCAAATATTACCTTTAGTCCTCATTTTTCAATCAATCACAAGACTTCTTTCATTCTTAAATTTTCAAATTTAAAATAACGTTCCAGACGCATGTTTTGGCTTCAATTCTCCGTGACTTCTTCATCATTTTTCACCAAACAAAAACATCATCCTCATTCATCTACAAACCAGAATTCATGTCCTGATTTTCACTCATTCAACCAACTCAAAACCATCAAAATTTGTCCAACAAAAGTTACTGTTCAACCATTCAAAACCAACCAAAATTTCATCCAACCCGACACTACATTCTTCCACCAACAGTCATCAACATTCCACATTTCAGACAATGCAAACTATGTATGAAAGCACGGAAACAAGCTCTGAAATTAAAGCTTACCTCAAGGTTGATGAGAATGCTCGGCCCGAAGAGAGAGAGAGAGAGAGAGAGACGGGAATGAATGACAGAAATGGGTGTAGTTGATCTAAAATAGGACAGAAATGATGGCGGAATGGGCAAGGTATGGGTTATTCTGACAGAGGAAGAAAAGAAGTGGCGGATTTTTTGCTCAGTGACACCCGAACGACAGGTTTCACTAGCAGACGACAGAAGAGAGTCGATCGAACGGCGTGTCGTTTTCCCGCAGCAACTCTTGAAAGACAGCACATACGACACCAGACGACATGTAGCTTGGCCACCAACGATAGACGTTCGATCCTCTTTTTTTCCAGATTTCATTTTGATTTTCCACCAAATTTTCACTTATTAATTTATTTTCAAATCACTTCTAATCTTTATTAACCACCCAATTAACCTATTAAACATAAAATTAACTCTTTAATTTCTAAAAATAAAATTTCAATTTATTTTAATTTTAATTATTATTATTTTAAAATAATAATTAAAATGATAATTACCAAAAATATTATAGGATATTATAATATATATATATAGAGAGAGAGAGAGAGAGCGACCGACCAAGAGGTCATGGATTCCTGTAACCCCATACCCAAGATATACCCTTGAACTTAAAAAAATAAATAATTAAGCATTTAATTTAATTATCTTTTATCTGTCCACTATTAAAATTATTATTAATTTTTATAAAATTATTTAACAGTATCTCTATGTTAAAATAATCCTGAATCCATCATTATATATATATATATATATATATAGTAATTCCATAGAGGTCAAGTGACCAACTTGTTACAGTACTACGACTAGAGGAGGGCCTTATTGCTTTGGTCAGGGCAATTATTTGTGGATTGAATAATTTAACTTTCTTCTAAAAAAATTAATTTTTTGGAAATGAATTTTTTTTTCCGGTAACAGAAAACCCTTACTCAGTAGAACTCACCACCTCTTTTTTTGAACGGAGCACAACCACAGTGCAGGACCCACCGTCCATTCGGGGCGGGGTACGACATTTGAAAATGAATTATGATATGATATTTGAGAAATTTAAACGTTTTTTGAATGTTAAGAGCAGTGAAACAATTAAATGTTTTTGGTAGAAACATTGTGCCAGAATACAACAAATTTTATATCACGCCATATTATCGCAACTCTAGTCACAAGTCATTGAGCAGCATCATTTGACTCGAATAACTTATACACATTGCTTGCATATTTCTACGTCTGTGACATCATTACATTTCTCAACTTTCTTTGAGTTTAGTTATGACAAAGATACACGGGCAGATGTTCTAAAATATTTTCAACTGAGTGTGTCAAATGATAGTTTGACATAAAAATTCTAACTAAACTAGAATTATACTTTTGTGATGCACAGATTAATTTAATAAGATAATTATTTTTTTATATTAAAATATAATTAAAAAATAATAATTTTAATTAAGTGTTTAAAATTGTTTTTGACAAAAATATGGTAAATGAAAACTATAGATTAAAAAATTAATATCAATATTTAAAGTTGGTGAGTTTTTCAATCTTTTGACAAATAGCTTCATAATTGATTAATACAGAACTTTTTACTTATATTATTATTATTTGAAAAAGAGTTACATACACTAACTATGTAGTTAATTGATAAGTAACTTTTCTTTTATTATTATTCATTTAAAAAGAATTAAATACACTAACTTAAAATATATTAGTATATTTTATACTATATAAAAAAATATTATATTTTTACTATATAATATATGCGGTTGCTTAATTTATTATAAATAAACATGCTCATTTTTAGGTCTACTTTTTATAATTACTCTAAAATAATAATTATTTGCTATATTATATATGTAATCATTTAATTTATTATAAATAAACATATTGATTGTTATGCCTAATTTTAATTACTAATTTTCTAAATTCTTTAAAAGTTTAATTATTTATAAGAAAAAATTGTGAAAATATAACTAAATATTAGATCTTTTTATTAGTTAAATACAACTAAATATTCTCCAATGAACATTTTTTTTAAGAATTTGTGTTGGACCCTCTCTTGTATGTTTATCATATAATCTCTCAATTATGTTGTTCTAATGAAATGATTTGCTTTTTATATTTATTAAATTTTATTTTCTTATACTTCTTTTATTTTAGATGTTTTTAATATTTTGAGCTTATTTGACTTGACATAATCTCTGTTGCTAAATTTTTAACTCCTATTCTATACACATCAATAATTTACTTAAAGAACATTTAAACAAAAATGTCAAGTAATACATGTACATTGCACTGTAAATTGTAATAATCTAATTTTAATTAAAAATATATTTTTAAATAAACTATATAATAATAAAAATATATAGTCTAACTAATTTGTAAAAAATTTAAGTTGAAGGTTGAGTTAAGTGGATAGTTAAAATGTTAATTGGAGCTCTTGAAAAACAAGTCATTGGAAAATATTGTCTAACTAAGAAAAGATCTAATATTTAGTTATATCCCACAATTTCTTCTAAAAAAAATTAAAATCTTATAGAATTTAGAGAAATATTAATCAGAAGTAGGCATAACAATCAACTTGTTATTTATAATAAATTAAACAGTCAAATATATAATATAGCAAAAAAATTGTTTTAGAGTAATGATCAGAATTAGTCCTAACAGTGAACATGTTTATTTATAATAAATTAAAAAACATGTATATAATATAGCAAAAAGATGATATTTTTGTATATAGTGTAAAATATGCCAATATATTTTAACTTAGTGCATTCAACCCTTTTTAAATAAATAATAATAAGAGAAATAAAAGTCACTTATCAATTAACTATATAATAGTTGGTATATTAAAAAATAATAATATAGATAAAAAGCCACATATCAATCAACTACAAAGTCACTTGTTGAAAACTTGAGAAAACTCCCTAGTTTATATATATATTGATTTATTGATATTGATTAATATTGAATATAGGCATAAATAAAATTTTCATTAAAATGTCACTTGCCAATCAATTAAAGAGGTACTTGTCTAAAATTTGGGAAAAATTTCTAACTTTAAATATTTTTCTTCAAATATATATATTGAGATGAGAGATTGGATTATAAGAAACTGAACAGAGAGAAAAAAAATGCTTCATTTGTTAGTGTATAATGAATGTCATAATCAATTCTTTATTATTGTTTCAAAAGTTATAATATATAACTTAATAGCTAATGTCACAGAATTATTAAAAGAAAGAAAATATCAATTTAGTCATTCCTTTCTGTAAAAAAATATTTTTTAAGGTTATAATATATATGTTAAAAAATTATTCAAGTTTATTAAATATGATACTAATTTACAATACTATTCTTATTAATGACTCTTTAAAAATATTAATTATTTATTATAAGTTATTAGCTATAAAAAATTAGTAAGCAATTGAATAAAAATGTTGTAAAGAAGAGACAAGAAATTTATTATTCATAATAATAATTTAATAACAAATAACTTTACTCCAATAAAAAGCTAAGTGACAAAACAACAAAGAACCACTTGTCAATAATTAGGAAAAACTCCTTAATTATTATATATATTGATTTATAATGAGAGAAATAATTCTAAATTTCAATTAGCTTTTCTATTCACATAATTACTCAGTATCTAATTAACTTGTAAAAAATTAATTCTCTTAACTTGTAAGCAAATAAAGACTTATACATTAGATATTGAATTCAAATATAATGTAAAACACCTATCAAAAAAATTGTCAATATTTTTTTAAAAAATTATTCGAACGATGAATTAGGTAGTTGTATTATAATTAATATTATATGGTGTTCGGCTTTCAAACAGGCTTTGATTTTTGCTATATTTGACAAGGCAGTCCTATATATCCATTTTTCTAAAACAAGAAATGAAATCAAAAACTGCTAAAGAAAAATCACTAAGACCCGTGGAGTGGTAAATATTCCTCTTCTTTTAGGTACCGATCTTGCATTTCAAATTTTAAGTATCAAGAAATTTTAAAATTCTATAGAGGACAGTTCTATGGTCCGCAAAAATTCTACCGACTCAAATAGATACCAAAAATACGTTGCTGCTAGGTAATCTAATAAAAATAAAACTACTGAAGAGAAAAAAAAAAAGAAAAGAAAAGAAAAGAAGAGTTAATGTAATATTCTGCCTATTTTCATTAGGAATATTATAACTTTCTGATCAAGTTCGATTTGATCTTGAGGATAATCGGACGTATCTCTGAGGATTAGGTGTTATCGAATCTCGAGGCAAGTCCAATACACGTTGGGAAGTGTGAAATGTACAGTATGTGATTTGAGAGTGAACAACGTGTGTTGACTTGAGTACAACGCACATTGTCGTGTGAGGAAATCGTACGTTATCTGGAAAAGCAACATAACGTGCGTTGGCTAGGTATAACGTACGTTATATGAGATGCAAGGATGATCGACATATGTTGCCATGATACGACGTACGTTAAGTTTTGTTTCTTCAAATCTGTGTGTAATATCCCGTATTTTTCCCGATTGAATTTTCTATTTTTCCCCGATTGAATTTTCTGGTAGAAAATTTTTTCCTCTTTGTTAAATGAATTTTTGTTAATTTTGTAATCAATGGAAATTATTTTATTGGTTTTATAAAATTTAGTATGGTCAAATTTTTGTTGATTTTATTGATTAGAATAATTATTTTCATTTTTTTAGTAAGGGAATATTTTGTTAATTTTTATTAATTATTCCAAAAATTTTCTAATTAATTTCAAAAATTATTTTTGAAATTTAAAGGATTAATTTTGAGTTTTAAAAGTTAATTTGGTGTTTAATAAAGTTTAGAAATGATTTGGTAATGTTTTGATTAAGTGAAAAATGGTTTAAAAATGAAATACAAAAATCTGGAAAAAAAGGGCTTGTGTGCACTGTCGTTCGGGTGAGAAGAAAACGACGCGTCGTTCGCTGGAGTTGGAGGCTGTCGTTCGCACGTGAACGCTGCCATTCGTGCGCATGATTTCGGTCGCAAACGACAAGTCGTTCGACTTGTCTGGAGTTGAATTTTTTTTTAGCAAACGACCTGTCGTTTGGTTTGGGTTTGGGTTTTTAAAACCCAGCCGACCCGACTGACCCAAACCAACCGACTTCATCTTCTTCTTCGCCAAACATTGTTCACCGAACTCAAAAATCGTCTCTCTCTCTCTTCGTTTCTCTTCCATTTCCACACCAAGAAAAGGTGATTTTTCTCTTTCTCTCTCCTATTCTTGCTTGGTTTTATGGTTGAACCGACTGGTTTTGGCTCGGTTTCAGTTTTTTAGCCGAATTTGGGTTTTTGATGATTTTGAGTTCGGATTTTTGTGATTTTTGGATGGTTTTGAGTTGGTTTTTGTTTGATAATGATATATTGAGGTTGAATGAACATTAATTTAGCTTAAAAATGGAGATTTGATGATTTTTCATTAATGGGTCAATTTGGTTCGAAAATTTGATTTTCGGTTTTGGATGATTTTGATGTTTTTGATGCAAACCGAAGCTAGATCTAGGTT